>JABASD010002261.1:0-28533 GCA_019776165.1 Pogonognathellus flavescens
CGTTGTGCAGGTAGCGAATATACATACATAAAATAGTCAACTTCAAATATTATGCAGTTAAACGATCCGTATATGCAGGCGGAGTATAATACATGGCCAGATGGCCCACATCCATATACAATCCCATAATAATATGTAATTGTAAAGATTGTTGGTACTGGTGATTCGGTTATTGTTATTCAGTTATGTAATTGGGTGGGTTCATTGTATGCGTTGTAGTTTATTATTTATAATGCGCAAAAAATACGGTAACAAGAAGACATGATTTATTAGTGGGATATAATCGATATAATCATATTATGACATAGCAAGCCGGTAAATTATTGTGGAGTGTGTGTGGAGTAAGTTGAGACTGCTGCTGTTGAAACAGTTAAAAGGTATAGTCAGTTAAAGACGGGAACACTGGACCATCATAATCTTAATTACTAAATTGCTGAATGCATTAGGATTTTGTAAAATAATTGTTACAATTTACAAATTGTTAAGTGAAAGGAGTGTAAATACTTTATGAATATGAAAATTGTATTACACTTGCTAACTTGCAGATTCTCCGTCAATCAGTTAACAGATACAATTATCATATTCGTACGATAAATTTAATTTGCATACATAACTTAACACTTAATATGCAATTGAAACAGTAACATGTTTATCACGATATTTTTTAACTCCCATATTGTGTGTTCCTGTTGACCTTGCTGTGCATAGCATTTTGTACAGTAGTAGTATTATAGTTTGCAATTTATTCGCAAAATAAACGTGCAAAGAATAACAAAGTACAAATTGATTCCTTGGGACGCGCGACGGCTTAAAGAAATTACAAGTTGCAGCAAAAAACTTTTTGCAACTAAAAGAACTACATATACAGACGCAGTCATCGGTAAAGGGGAGCTTCTGCATATTCTGCAGTGTATCGACGAATATCGAAGATTCTTCAATAATTAATGTCACCGACGGTTTTAATTAAGCTTTGGAAGGTTAGTAGAAATGAATAGGTTTTGAGTGAAACGACACAAAAATTGTCCAACTACTTTGTTCGTCAGTAAGTCTCCGTGTTGTGCATATAGGAAGAACAAACAAGAGTAACTGGAATATTGAAAAAGTTAGGTAATGTTAGTTGTCATCTGTTGTCTGTGTGATTGTGATTGTGCAAGCAATGTTTCCTCAACAGCATGGTAAAAACACTGGAAATTTTAATAACAACAGTGCCGCAGAAAACGCAACATCTTTTTCGCAGAACGATAATAAAAATTCTCGTTTAACCTCAAGTAGTGGTGTAGGATTAACAAGAAAGTCTATTTTCGGCAACAGCAATAGTCATGCAGGAAACTCGGTAAACGCAAATAGAGGAAACGTCAATCAAGCAAGGACTAATCATCCGGGCAACAATAATAACAACAAATACAAAAAGAAATTGAAGAAATCGTCTGATTGCATTGAACCAGATGATCATACCAGTTTACTTATTGGGATAGATGATGTTGACTTAAACGAACCGGAATTTGAAGAGGAAGATCTTCCTAGATCTGGGGTTGGAAGTTTTGAATCTGTGAGTTAACAATTTTTTTATTATTTGAGAATATACATAATTTCTAATTTTAAGTTAAACTTGTACAGTAATTCACTTGAATAGTATAGTAGTACATACATATTATTATTATCCTAATCTCAAAGTAACAAAATGTAAACTTAAGTAAGGTTTTTTATTGCATTCCAATCGTATGTCATGTCAATATATTATATCAACACAACCATTAGTCGATTAAATTATCTGGTTCTGTTTGTTGTTACATTGGAAAATCCAAAAGTTATAAGAAAAGAAGGACAATGACTAATTCGATGAATCATTCAATTAAACTTCAATATATTATTATTATATAGGTATATAGTATATATATCTGCTCTATCTTCGTAGTGTAGCTGTATATATGGATACAAATGCAATAGACTGAGATAACGAACAATGAAATCATTCATTGTCATTATGATATGAATAGTCATTTAACACTTTAACACTAGCAACAGAAACAACTGTATAATGTATATAAACTGTAAACAGATAATAGGCCATATACTATATGCCGCATGCATGGCGTATCCTATTATTATTATGTAAACAAACGTATTGAAATTGTACTCTGTGTTATTGATACGATAACGAAAATGAGCACAGTGAGTTGAGTAGTTATTGCTATATTATTTGTAAACTGTAAACCATTATTATAACAATATAACAAACATACTCACATTACACCTCAATTTATCCGAAGAAAACCAGTCTTTGTTTTAATAATGTATGATAAAGAATAAAAGTATCATAATATCATTAGGTATCATGAAGTAAAGCTGTCATATGTAAGACATGACATAAGCCACGGAAGACGGAGTTAAGCCACAAAAAAGTAAACTCCTAACAGTGCGGTAGCTTTATCGAAAGATAATTTACCGTATGACTCATTGACATTAAATGTAGTCCCGGAACTCGGTTTGACTTCTCACAGGTTAAAAATTTGCACCATGCATTTAAGTAAGGAAAACTTATGCAATTATAGATAGGTGTGCAATGCAGTAAGCATCGGAGCTTGTGATGACAGTGATGAGAATGGAAATTGGAAAGTTATCCGATCCCTAAGTTTCTTACCTTCAATTTACAAAGTAAACTTTTTCTGCTAACGATAAATCAAACTACCTGAAATGTGAGAGTGAAACTGTGAAACCATATTACGTCACCATCATTAGCAATATTCAAGTCAGAGTTTTAAAAAGCCTCAAATGACAAGCAGAGATCAATAGCAGTGGGCAACCAGAAATAAATAGTATAGTGGTTTAGTTTAGCCCCATTATTGGCCGCCTTAAGGAAATAGGAAACCCTAGGTTTTTCTTGAAAATTACAATTGATTTATTACTTTTTTATTTGTCATATATAAAAGGTGTGAATTGAATGGCCATGTATACAAATAACATTTATTCAAGTGTGCATATACGTACTATCGTACTATTTACATGTACAAGTGACGTGACACTGACAGGTGCGTTATTAATGGCTGATATTCTGATATTTTTGTGAATACTGTGTATCCTTAAAATGGATGATGTAATGATACAATGATAGCGATGGATATGGAATTTATTGGACACAATGTATGATTACATACACACCAAATCAAAATGAATGAATACACGTTTATGATTGCGAAGGACATTAGGCAATTAATCAATTAATAATACATACTACTTAAACCCAGACGAGACTCGACAAACTTGTAAATGAATATTTGCAATCGCATTGCATTGTATGCAAACAACATATATTTACTACTATACTATTATTGAAGCATATTACAAAACACATCTGTATTCTAAGCACTAATTATAAGTATAATATACAGTACTACTCTATTGTTTTAAAGTCCTTGAAAAATTGCCTTACTTACTAAAATAAGTTCAGTACATATTATAGAGGTACTTTAATACTTTATACATACATAGACTATAGACATTAGACATACGATGTTCTAAAGTTCTATCTAACAATCTTAACAATGCAATGTCTGTGAGTATATGATACATGTAGAAATTGACACATTTAATTTGAGACCTGCATATTATTAAGTAGTTTTGCTATATAATGTAGGTAGTAAACATCATTAGTATATCATGTCTCATTTACTAGTCAGTGAAGTGAGTATATTCAAACTCAAAGGTAATTATTAGTAGGCTTAAAGCGGATGAACTTATTTCGGATAAACCATTTCGTGTTTTAAGACGTATATGTAAAAAGGTCACAATCGGAGGTAATCAGGTAATCTTTATTGACATGGCGTGAGCATTCGGAATTATATCCCCGGAATTATATTGTCGTACATGAATGAATCAATTCTGAAGGATACTGATAATAAAGTATGGTTAGTAGAAAACTGATAATACAGATAAATAATTGTATGGCAAAGAATGTTTTGCACACTTTGTAAAATAGTGGGTAATACTAGTAATATGTAATGCTCAGTACGCACATATGGAAATTATGTATAACAAATACTATTCAGTTCCAGTTTAGATTAAATGACATACTCAGAATTGCATAAATATACCATATTGCATCTATTTTTGCGTATAGATATACATAAACGCGAAACATGTTTGCAACACTAACACTAACTAAATTAAAGTAGCGTATATGATCCATTCTGCTTTTATACATATACGATTGTGCTTCGGAAATGTCACTGTCATAAATATGCAGCGCAAAGCATCATAGGAGTGCGGTGACGTAAATCCCTAACACGTATGTAATCCATGTGCGGTCACTCAGGTTTAGTCATTGGAAGAGTTAGTAGGCTATCCAGCCAGTATATAGATAGTTTTATTTATTTTGTAGGTAAACTCTGTTAACTATAAGTCGTTATAGGCTATATACCTCGTAGTTTGATTGCTGCACTAATTTCGTTCGGTTCCATCAGCTGCTGTATAATTCAATTACTCACAAGAAGCTCAATTCACAGGAACCTGCGGTCTTAGTAGATTAGGTTTAGGTGGAGTCGATTTTTAGTCAGTGACATAATATTATGAACGTGCATTAAAAGGTTATTCGAATTTTTAGGAATTTAGGCTTTGTGTACTTCTAATATCATTGTTCAAATGGTGTGTCATACACAAATCGAAATGGATGGTAATAACAATGGCCAAGAATCTTCGATTAATAGGCGAAGGTTTTCTTATAGCGTAAGTCAAAGTATGGTGAGAATTGAATAATGGGATATTCTTTTTTCTGTAATTGAAGTAATTGTATTGAATGTTATTGTTTTTTATTTTCCAGCTAAAGCACATAGCGCCAGATATGTGGCTGACGGCAGAGCAATCGAGTGGACTTACCATCGGGGAAGTGGAATGGCAGTTGCAGACAAATCTGCGTGAAGGGTTATCGTGGAAAGAAGCAGACAATCGGAGGAAAATATTAGGACCGAATGAATTCATTGTCAACGAAGAAGATCCTCTGTGGAAGAAGTATATTGAGCAGTTTAAAAATCCTTTAATACTGCTGCTGCTAGGATCGGCTTTTGTATCTGTTTGCATGAGACAGCTAGACGATGCAGTTAGCATTACGGTTGCTATATTAATTGTAGTTACAGTGGCATTTATTCAGGAATGGAGATCCGAGCAGTCGTTGCAAGAGCTAACAAAATTGGTTCCACCGTCTTGTAACTGGTAAGAGCTAAATTATGATTCAATAATTTATCCACGATATTGTCAATTTGGTGTTCTCAAGTTCTCATTGGTGATTTATGTTTTGTAGCATTCGTGCTGGAGCACATAATGATTTCTTAGCTAAATATTTAGTCCCGGGTGATATTGTCCATCTTAACATTGGTGATAGAGTTCCAGCTGACATTCGTCTTTTTGAGGTAAAGAACTATTTGTAGCATTAATAGTATATAATCGCCTTTGGAGAATCTAATTTAACACAAGGCCTAACGTATTACATTATAGATTGAGATTAAAGCAAGCAATCATTTACATCTACACACAGCAAAAAGGCTAATGGAATATATAATCTTTTTTACTATTTCAGGCAATTGATTTATCAATCGATGAAAGTAGCTTTACCGGTGAAACAGACCCCGCTGAAAAAACGCCGGATCCTATCATGCAGACGGGAGATGAGGGATCTGTTAGAAATGTTGCATTTATGGGAACTCTAGTTAGATGTGGTAATGGTAAAGTAAGTTGATAAATTGTTGATATCTTAAGTATTGTTGTAGTATTGTTTACTATTATTACCATACTACCTTAAAATCTGATGATGTGTTTATAAATGTATGTAAAATGTATTATAGGGAATAGTCATTAGTACTGGAGAAAATTCAAAGTTTGGAGAAGTATTTAAAATGATGCAGGCCGAAGAAGTACGTGAAAGCATTCATCACTATTATTATTTAGTTAGTATAGCTTATAAAAATATTAAATTTATGCTTATGTCGCATACTTAAATTTTGTATCTTACTTTTTTAGTCTCCTAAAACACCCCTTCAAAAGAGTATGGACATTTTGGGGGCTCAACTCTCGTTTTACTCGTTTTGCATCATTGGAGCAATCGGTCTTTTAGGATGGGCGCAAGGAAAACCGTTTTTAGATATGCTTAATATTGGTGTTAGGTTTGTGAATTTAACATTTTGTGATCGCGTAATTAGTTTTATTGTATTTAAAGTTACTAAAAATTACTCAGCAGTCGTTACGAATATATTATTATGTAATCCAACCCTCGTATATAGTTTGGCAGTTGCAGCTATACCGGAAGGATTGCCAATAGTTGTTACTGTGACTCTAGCCTTGGGAGTTATGAGGATGGCCAAAAGGAACGCAATTGTAAAGAGACTTCCAATCGTGGAAACTTTAGGTATAATATAAGTTCACTAAAATACGAATAATCTAAAAGTGCATTTTTTAATTGTTTGAGGCTGCGACAGTTTATGTAACGAGCCATTATGACTAACCATGCTATATATATGCAGGTTGTGTAAATGTCATCTGCTCAGATAAGACTGGAACTCTGACTAAAAATGAAATGACAGTCACTACGCTCGTAACTGCAGAAGGCGTTACCGCAGAGGTTACTGGAGTGGGATATAATTCTGTAGGAGAAGTAAAATTGCGAAGTAGTCAGTATGCTAATTCCAGGGAAGCAAAGCAATCAATTTACTCTTTATTGGAGGTAGGTGACCTTAATTTATTAAAAGTATTTAAAAATTCAAAAATAAATAAATAAACAATACTGTTAATAATATTTGTGTTTTTAAGATTGGATGTGTTTGCAATAATGCTGTTGTGACCAATGGGGTTCTCAGAGGACAACCAACTGAAGGGGCTTTGGTCACTGCTGCTATGAAGGTACCTGTTTATTGTTTGTTATTAAAATGTTTGGTAATAATGTGTCCTGTTTAGTAATGAGTGCTTCTTAATTGTTCGTAATCATGGACTTCAAAATAAATAACACTAGTGTAACATGTGAAAGTTACACTTGTTATTTTTCTTGATCATACACTCGCAATCTCTGAAATGCATTAAATTTTATTTCAGTTTAAAAAGCTTAGAATCATACTAATGGAATTTGAATATTTTTTTCTGGATAGTACGGAATGCATGGAATTCAAGATCAATATCTCAGGATACAAGAATTTCCATTCAATTCTGAACAGAAAATAATGGCTGTCAAATGTACTCCTAAGGGTCAAAATCAAATAGAAGCTGAATTGTTTTTTGTGAAAGGTGCTGTCGAACGTCTAATCAAACACTGTACATCTTACAACGAATTTGGGTCGCCAAAGCCTATGACTAGTAAAAAGGAGGAAGAGATTTTGTCCGTTTCTTACGAATTGGGACGTCAGGGGCTGAGAGTATTAGCTTTAGCGAAGGGTCCTTCTTTGCAAGAACTAGTATTTGTCGGATTGGTTGGAATGCAAGATCCTCCAAGACCCAATGTAAGAAATTGTATCCAGACATTAGTGGCAGCTGGAATTCAAGTGAAAATGCTAACTGGTGATGCACAAGAGACAGCACTTTCTATTGCAACGATGGTTGGAATTGACACAGTCCATGGATCATGTATTTCGGGGCCGGAAATGGATAAAATGGATGATGTGATGTTAGAAAAAATTGTGCCACACATAAGTGTATTTTATCGAGTTGCTCCCAAGCACAAACTAAAAATTGTTAAGGTGAATTATAGACCTCAATAGCCCAATCATTTTAAACCTAGTTAGTATACGACGTATTATGCATGTGATGTATTACATTAATTTTATATTTATTTATTGTATAGGCTCTGCAAAGTCAAGGTTTTATTGTCGGAATGTCAGGCGACGGTGTCAACGACGGTGTTGCTCTAAAGCGAGCAGATATAGGCATTGCGATGGGCAAAAATGGAACCGATGTTTGCAAAGAAGCTGCGGACATGATTCTTATAGACGATGATTTTACAACAATTGTGTAAGCTACAAATTAATTTAATAAAATACTTGATTCGTGCATAATATGCGCCCGGTGTTAATAAGTTAATCAGTTCTGAAAAAATACCTATACATAATATGGAACACAAGTTTGTAAGTAGTAAATTATAATTTCAGAGCGGCTATCGAAGAAGGAAAAGGAATTTTTTACAATATAAGAAACTTTGTTCGATTTCAACTTTCAACCAGTATTGCAGCTTTGTGCCTTATAGCTTTGGCAACTTTAATGGACATTCCTAATCCGTTGAATGCTATGCAAATTCTGTGGATAAACATAATAATGGATGGACCCCCTGCTCAAAGGTTACTTTCTTAACAAATCTTGCTGTTTGTGCCCATATTCGATTTTGTAGCGTCATGCTATAAAATAACAATATTGACATAATTTATCATTAAATATTTGTAGTCTTGGTGTGGAACCTGTTGATAAAGATGTCGTTAAAAAACCTCCGAGAAACGTCAAGGAACCTATGATCACCAAATCGTTAATTATAAATGTGCTTTTGTCTGCATTTATAATAATCACTGGAACTCTGTGGGTTTTCAAAAGAGAGGTACTCATAATTATGTTTTCTCACTTTCACCACCCCCACCAGTCTTTATAATGTTACCAACAAAATGTAGAACCCTGAAAATCAAGACAATAATGTACAATCCATTTTAATGCTTACAGATGAGTGACAATCAGATCACTCCCAGAGATACAACGATGACGTTTACTTGCTTTGTCTTCTTTGACATGTTCAATGCTCTTAGTTGCAGATCTCAGGTATGTGGTTTTCCTATATAGCAATAATTATATTGCATGTACTGTGTAGATAAATAATAATATCATACAATATTTAATTCTGGGTGTGCTAACTAAAATACAAATACTATTAAAGGAAAAGTCCATTTTCGAAATTGGATTCTTCTCCAATCGTATGTTTTTATTTGCCGTTACGGCATCCCTTGTTGGCCAAATGATGGTGATATATTTCCCTCCGCTTCAAGCTGTTTTTCAGACCGAAGCTTTAACATTTCGTGGTAAGTTCATATTGTATGCAATATTTTGAGTGGTTGAGGACAATTGGATTCTGTCTATAGTGAGAAAATGAATATTTGTTTGTGTAGATATTTTGGGGTTGATCGCTCTTACATCAACGGTTTTCATTGTTTCGGAAATAAAGAAGTTTATGGAAAGGAGGACGCATTCTCGACCCTACTTACACAAAAGGAACAAAGGAGGAGAAAGTCTAGTGTAGTGTAGGATGTTATTTACTTATACACGTTCTTATGAAAACCCCAGATTTGATCCGATGTTTAATGTTATCATGAATTCATGTAAAAATGTGAAAACAAATGAGGACTACCGGTGAGTTTTTCTGTTATTTGCATTTTGTTTACTGACAATGTTCCTAAACTGTTAATTCGTTTGTTTAGTGTGTTTTAATGTTGTATTCTTTAAACAATTATTGTATGCAATATATTTGCTTTACCCGGTTCCAAGGCAGTTTTCTTAATGTACATATGTACTGTTGTGTACCACATTTACAATGAATTTATCCTCAATATTTAAGTTCGTACTACAAAATAGCTAAAATGCTAATTCAATCCTGTACAATACGACGTAGCATTTACTATATCGTTTTCTATCTCATTTTTTATTCGTATTCAGCGTCGAAATACATGAATGGATATTCATACAATCGATCCGATTAAGATAATCCAAGTTTTGCAGCCAAAAGTACAGATTTGTTGTGTTGTGATTGCCCTAAATGTGATTTTACTAATAATTCGTTTGTTTCGTGTGGGCAACTAATTAAAATCTGAGCGCATGAAAGTACCTAAGCTAATTTGTTAACATAATTTATTTAAAATATTCTTTTGTTGTTAGTGTTATTTTAACTTATATTTTCGGTTATGTTAAGCAAATTTCGGTAAGCCTGAAAGTGAAAAAACTTAACCACTTTGGAAAAGTCCAGCAATAAGAACTTCGTATCACGAATCCTCCTTTATATTGAAATATTATGTTGACCCTCATTATTCGTTTCGTTAATTATTGTGGCCTTGAAGCTTCACTCAGGAAATCCATTCTTACAGAGATGTGGTAGTAACAAGGTGATATATAATCGTGCTGCACATGTAAGAAATAAAATCATTGCCACATCTCTGAATTTCCAGTTTACTTTTGCACATACATTACGAAAAGTGTTGTTCAAAGGGAAATATCAATGATGAAAATAGAATTTGTGTATTTATATTATTACTGTTATATATAAATGTAGCATCTATTGCAACCATATCAAACTGTAAAGTCAAAAATAATTAATTACTACAGGATATTTCGAGGGAAATTCTGTTCTGATATGTACAATGTAGTGTACAACCCACAGAAATAAGTCATAAAATCGTTATTAATAAATAAATGGTGTATTTATATTATAAACTTCAGAAGAACAAGCATTTTATTTTTCATATGCATAACAAAAGTTGAATTTACTTTACTAACTAATGGTTTGCAGTTTCAAGTATCAGTATTTGTAGTCAGTCTTTGTTTACAGCGCTCTAATCCTAATTTATATTCTTCGTTTGTTGGAACAAGCGTCGTAGCTTTCACCATATCATTCATTGCTTCTTTAAAATATCCTGGAGAAAGCAAATCATAATCACAATCAAAATAAATCTTAACTGGTAACACTAGGTAATCATGTAATTTACCCATCCGATACATAATTGTTCCTCGGTTGTAATATGCTGGTGGAAGGTTAGAATCATAATGTAAGGCTTCATTGTAATCTTTGATTGCATCTTCAAATTCTACTTTAAAATACAGAACGTGTCCTCGATTATTGTAAGCAAGTGCTTTGTCAGTACTCTGAAAAGTATATTAGTAAATGGTACAAATATTTCTATATTTCTATGCGAAAGGGTTAAAGCAGATTATTAGCAGACACATTGGAATTGGAAGAAAGATACATAAAACACGTACCGAAATCTTGTCGTTTGAAATATTAGTATTTATCCAATCTGTATATAAATTCAACGCTTCGTTGAGTTTGGTTTCCTGGAGAAGACTTTCACAAACTGTCATCAACTCTTTCAACTCCATCATCATTTCCCATCACGGTTTTAAATTTGTCTACTAATTAACCGCAATATAATTACTATAATGTTCTGTTCCCTATATTTGAAAAGGCAACCTGAATAAAAGATAACTTTTCCATGAAAGGCAGCTTTCCCCAAAGTGTGGAGAAAGTACCTAGATAGATTCCTCCGGCTCCGGGAGTTTTCTAAAAAGGGAAAATAAAAATAGTTCCAGTTCCTTTCTCGCTTGTACTTCTTTTCTCCTTTAGCTAAAGTCCAACTTCCCATACTAAATTCAGCGCGAAAATCCCAAATTTAATATCTTCGATGTAACATTGGATCACCGCAGCGGATTTACATCGACGTGTCATTTTTCATAACAACTTTCTCCAGTTGCCTGTCAGTTGTGTTGAGTTGTTAGCGTAAAAATGTGTTTCCGGTGAAGTAGTAAAGTTGAGGGTAGACAGATAGGAAGTGTTGTATAAGCTGTTTATTGATTACCAATGTATTGATCCGGAAAAGTTTGGTTTGCACTTACTGAAGTTCTAAATTCGTAAGTATGGTTTCCTGAATAGTCTACATACATTCCAATCCAAGTTGCTAATTTGCAATGTATTTATCGTTCTTCATTTACAGTTCATGGAGTTTAGTTTTACATGCTGTAGATTTATAAGGGACGATGGTCCGAATGTAATTTACGATTAACTTAAGGAATTTCGATTACTTTCCTTGCTTTATACTTTTGTATTCGTAAAACCTGATACCTGAAGCCTGAAAGGAACTCCTGCGAGATTTAATCAGTATCGGCAAATATCCTGGGAAAAAGAAATAATCTTGTAGTTAGTTGGAAAATCGGCTGTAATAATGCAGTTCTCCTTTAGTTTGATATTGAGTGCACTTTTCATGGCTTACATGATGCACTCAATCTACAGTTTGGTGCAAATTTTCATTCCTCCATCGTGTAGCGAGAAACATTGCTTAAAATCTTTCCTGGCAACAAAACCCAATTTGCAGTTGGTCATTTGTACCTCTACCAGAGGATCTGTTAGCAAATTCACCGAATTAACAGTTGTTGACAAATGGTTACCTTTTGAGTATGACAAAGATTACATTTCCAAGTAAGTCAGCACTGTTAACTAAAAGAATTTTCTATAATCTGACTAAATAGTTTAATATGATAAATGTTAAAAATTGTTTATATTTTCTGTAGAAATATTACCATTCCTTTACCAAGAAGTACAAGACGAAACGGAACTTTGTTTCTCTTTGCATTTGTAACACCTGAAGCCAAATCTCCTAAAGAAACATGGGACCAATCGGTGAGATCACCTTACACAATGAATGCTCAGTTCAAACTGACTCAGTATTTGGTACCGGAAGCAGAAACTTTCAATTTATTGAAAAGCGATAAAGATGCTAAGGTAATTTAAATATTCAAATATGTAGCAAATCCGGATCTAATCTAAACTATTTAAGTAAATGAATTGACATCTTGTAATTTCTAGGAAGATAAGAAAAAAGATAAAGCATCAGGAAAGGCGAAAACTATTGCTCACATTGCAAAGAGACTAAGACTGTCAATGCTTACTGATCTCTTAGTTTTACCTACACGAGATTTACCACAAGATTTCGCTCCCCTGTTGAGGTATTTACTTATTGATTTTTGATTGTTACTAAAATGCAGCGTTGATAATGCTGACAATTTATATTATGATTTTTTTTGTATATCTCTGATTGCACAATTTTCTTTTTCAGATTTACTTCTTCGGATACGTATTTACCCCCGATGAGATTCGATAAATTTAATAGCAGAATAAAAGATTTTTATCCTGTGAATTCTTCAGAAGAAAGTTACACTATGGAGTTTGAGTTTAGCCCTATGTCAATGGGACATATAAGGCAAGGAACTTTTTTTAAACTGAGTTTCACAACTGATTTCCTTCATTTCTCACATTTTCAATTGTATTTTGTTTCTAATTTCAGGATGGGATTTCAGTTCGAACAGGCAATGGAAATGATGCAAGGCATCGGATTCTCAATTAAAGATCTGGATGAAGTGAAAGGAATTTTTACCGATACGAATGTGTATCTTTTAGCATTGACTATGTTCGTTGCTACCGTTCACGTAAGTGATAAAAAACACAATTGAATTTTTCGTACAGTTTTTCATAAGTCCGTTTCAATTAGTAATTTAAACACAATTTTTGCAGCTTCTCTTCGATTTTCTGGCGTTTAAAAACGATATTATGTATTGGCAAAAGCGGAAAACCACTGTAGGATTGTCTTCAAAGACGATTTTATGGCGTTGCTTCAGCCAGATTGTAGTATTTTTGTACCTGCTGGAGGAAAAATCGAGTTTACTGATTATTATACCAGGAGGACTTGGAGCTGTGATTGAAGTAATGAATTTAATCCGTGATATTTTTTGTTCATGTTTAATTTTATATACCACAAAGAACTTTTTCATCAATTATTGCATACTATATCTGTTACATTTACAATTAAGAGGCATGATCGACCGTTCTACTAATGTCAACCTATTTGTGTTTCTTTAATATGTAACTTATGTTCAATCCTCTTTAGATGTGGAAGGTAACCAAAGCGTATAAGATGACTTTTGTATGGGAAGGAAGCATGCCACGACTTCGGTTCGGCCAGCTTAGTGCTTCAGAGAAGAAAACTGCTGATCACGATGTGGAGAGTATGAAATATTTGTCGTACATCTTGTATCCTCTAATCCTGGCCGGAGCAGTTTATTCCCTTCTGTATACGCCACACCGAAGGTTATTCCTTACGACATTTGACATAGCTGTCCTATAAGACATAAGACTTCTACGATTTATGCTGGAGAAGTCAAACAAGCAATGTAATATGATACCATGAGTTTTATTGGTTGTCTTACTTACAGTTGGTACTCGTGGACCATTCAGAGTATGGTTAATGGGGTCTATGCATTCGGATTCTTGTTCATGCTGCCACAGTTATTTGTAAACTATCGTCTCAAATCTGTTGCTCATCTCCCATGGCGTGCTTTTATGTACAAGGTAATGAACACGTTCTTCTACGCTTACGTTTTACCTGAGCAAACTTAAAGTTATACGTAAATGTGTTTTATTATACGAAACTCAAGAGGATAATCTATTTTATGAACGTGGCCATTCAGGCAAGGGATTCGAATCAGTAGTGGGTCGGTTATTTATCTCGTGAAAACAGCAGACTAATTTTTTACTCAGGATGCTATAAAACGTTGCTTTCTTATAGTCGCTCTTCCATTTGTTTTAATAGTAACGGCAACGGCGATAGGAATTCCATCATAGTTCCTAGCTTACGAGTAATATAATAATGCTTTTAAATAGTAGTGGCTTTGCAATTCGTTGTTTCCACAAATAACTAGAAACATATTATTATACATTGAATACTGGATTTGAATACTGGATTTTGCAATTAATAGCATCAATGAAATCGGGGCTTGCAAAGGATTAGTCGAAATAACTTGTCATAGTTTTATATTAAACGATATTCGTGCGAACTTAATATCTCTAGCTATAGCTGTCTCATATGGATGTGCAAAATGAAATATCATGTGCAAATGGCATGGCTATATACATACTACAAATGTCGAAATGTGTCCTTAGACTTTAGGTTTAAGCTTTATGACGCTGTTCAGAAGGTCGATCTTACACGTTAGGGCCTTTATGACCGACTTTGTGAGATTGAGAAAACGAAAGTAGACCGACACGGAATGGCAAGTGCATTGCAAAACTCACGACCTCACGACAAAAATAATGTGTGCTAGTAAGGCCTCGAGTAGAGTAGGAGAGTTGACATAAACGGGAGGTTAGGGTTTATAACGTATTTGAAATTCAAAGGGTTAGGCTTAACTTAAGCCATAGGATTTTCTAGTGATATATTAATCGTATCATGTTGGAGCAAGGGGAGCATAGCTTAGCTGCCGAAAGTCAAATAGAACTGAATATTATTTGCAAATTCACATTGAATGTGCTTTGTTCTCATGTTCTTCCTCGGTATTGCATCAGCATATGTACTTCAGTTGAAATGCATCGATATGATAGTAGTATGTATAACAAAAAGCAGTTTATTGCTTTCACGATTTAACTTAAAAGACTACTGTACACATAAATCTACTTTACTATGATAAACAAATATTAACATTGTGGATTTTTCTGTTTTCTGTTAATTTCAGGCATTCAATACATTCATCGACGATCTCTTTGCATTCATTATCACAATGCCGACGGCACATAGGATGGCGTGCTTTCGAGATGATATCGTATTCATAATATATCTCTACCAAAGATGGTAAGGACGGTTTCCCTCTCTAATAGTAGTATAGATCTTTTATTGTACGGTTTGGTTTGCCACGTACAGTTCTCTCTCATGCGAAGACAAACACAGAAGATCATACAGATAGATGGAATACTACTGTGTGCTTAGCACAAGCAGGATATTGTGGTTTAGCTGGTCATGTTCTTAAGTCTCGAGGTATGTTACGTATGGAGATGAGGAGACTGACGTGATGTCTATTCTGTAAAGCCATTTCATTCTATTTTAATTTATGGTTTGCGGAGCAGAAACTTTCACTGTGCTTTCTCTGACTCTTCTTACATCTCATCCTTTTGTTACAATATACACTTGTACATACACTTAGGATATGTACTATGTATCTAACTATTTCCATTGTGTAAGAAGAGGCTCCACAGAAGAGCAGACCAAGCAAACCAATTCAGCGAAGAATAGAAAGAGCCAAGTCAACTTTTACCTTTCTATTCTTTGGTCTTCTGTGTTTCAGTGCCTCATGGCACCACTTTAGGAAACAAGTCAAATTAAAAATTCAAGGCTCTCCTCTCTTCAGTGGTTCTTCTCGTTATTATATTTAGGTTGTATCCTGTGGACAAGAGCCGACTCGATGCAGGAGGTGAATTCGAATTGGAAGTTGATGGGAGTCAAAGTGGAGCTACCTCAAAGTCAAAGAAAGATAGATAAGAATAAGAATGGTGGTAGTGCAAGTAATAGCCGTAACACTAATACCAAGAGTCAACACAAGAACCAAACTACTTGGAAAAGACTACATAATAAGAAAAGTGACTAAGACATAGTGTGTAATGCATTCACTCGGCAAGTGGGGCTGGAGGCTAGCACAAATAAGAAGCGTAACTAGAATAATGTATAAGAAAGAGTCATAGAATATAGAAATGTACAGAACTTGAATAGGTTTAGCTGTAGTAGTACTTGAGCGATGCAGTATTCATTCATGATGGTGATTCACGAGTATTGTCGAGTTGACTTGACTTTAGCTCTTCCCTTTCTCATTTTCTATCTTTAGAATTCTGTCTCGTTACGTAACAGCTACCGTCACCCTTCCCGTTGAAAGTAACTCCCCTCTAAAACTTGCTCCGAAAATCATGTAAAATCTTTAAATCTCAAGTTTCTCGCAATATGTGACTCCACGTTATTTTACATTTACACTTTTCTCTGTAATGTCATGTCATGTATTTCAAGTTCCTTTAAAATTCAAAAGCTTATGCCCCATTTCCCCAAAGAGTTAAGTTAGGCTAAGTTGTGTCTCGCTTCATTTTCTCTTTAGTCCGCGGTCGGCGTCCATAATTCATGAAACAATTATTGAATATCCTACGGTGCACAATGTACATTATAACAAACTCAAGAGATTGTGATCAGACACAAGTCAACCGTAAGATAGACAAGGTATAGGGAGGTCGGAGGTTTATACGGGAAACTACTCCACAAAACTAGAACTACACGGACATTACTTTAGATTATTCTGTTGCTAAACTTCTACCTAGTTGGTTGCAAATGGAAAATGTTAAATCATACATAAGTTTAACTGTACAAGGGATAAGTAACAAGCAAAAGCGTAGTCCACACAACCTACTTAAAATTTAATTCCAACTTGTGTGCATGTATTGTGATACGGTGCTGTCGTATGTAGAAATGAATACACATAAATTATCAATTTGTGCCTGGGTTTACTTGACATTGATGAGAATCTGAAAAGTGGGAAGAGTTTAGTTATTTGCAAGGCACAGCAAGCACATTCGCACAGCTCCGCGTTCAGTTGTTGTAATGGTAAAAGCGTTTCACAGTTTAAGTCAAGAGTTCTACTCTGTAAGTTTATTTACACATTTCATATTTGTGATATTTTGTTGTTATGTACATGATATTAAGCATTCACATTGAAAACGTAGATTCGTTTTCTCTACTAGTTTAGTGTATTGTATGTTGTTATAATATTCTGTACATTTGTTGTTATTATGTTATCTGTTTCACTCTCTAACCAGTAATACAAATAAACTATGAACACTTTCCAGGGGAGAATCAGATTAGATTAATTCCGCGTGTCTGTTTATCTGTCACGAATTCTACTAACGAGAAAACAACAGGGTATTTAAATTTTCATGATGTGCAAAATAGGCACATAGAATCGGATAATAGTGACCCATAGATGTGTTTTATGTAAATAGCGCATTTATTATCTCATTTATTTTATTGTTGAAAATACAAGGGTTTTGAAATGTCAAATAAATCACAACGGAGTGTACACTTTTCTTTTGTACGGGGATCCTTTTAAACTGGGTTGGTTTTGGTTATTTTGACGAGGGTGCTACTTCGAATCAAGGTATATACTTACAGAGATTACGTAGGTACACTACATGTACTATTTTAAGGGCATAGGCTTACCTGAAAAACAGCTCGGCTATAGACTATCCATTATACAATGTCCAGTCCATTTTCAGAATTATTTTTCCTTTTGGTCAAATTGATTGTTTTTTATAAGCAGGAGGTAGTTTTTTTGATACGTAAGTATTCTCGTCATACAAGAGGTACCTATAGTAGTGGATTTAATATTTAGTAAAAGGGTAACGGCTAAAGGTACTAATGCTACAATAATTTTTGTGATATAATAATTTACAATTTTTATGTAACGCTTTCGATATCATTGTATGTACTTACAATTAGGTGTATTAATTAACACGGTCAAGTATCTAATAAAGTTAAGTACAGTTATTCCGGGTAGACAAATTAGCGGATTAATGGTGAAAGTAACTAACTACTTAATAAATTACATACATGTATCTGTAGTGTAGAACTATAATTATCATAATATTATTTATGCGTACACAATTGCTTTCCAATATGACATCCGCGGTAAAAATTACAACTTTTCCAAAAATACTAAATGGTTAAGGTACGTTCGTTTCTCACTTATGTATAGCTACTCTCTACTGATTATAGTTTTCTCTAGTAGTACAATACCTAGCTCGAACTCAGAAATTGGAATAGACTAGTAAAACTAGACTAGATAGATACTTCTTTAGACACGTAAATATCAGGTCATAATTTTATACTTTCACTTATTTAGTATTATACTATTAGGAGCATAATGGTTTTCTCTAGCTAACAGTTTCTGTATTTTATAATACCAATACCCAATACCTATGCAATGTGTTTGTTTTTTATGTATGTTCCTTATTTAATACTGACAATTAATTATATAAAGTGTTTGATTTTATAATTTTAACTCACAAACAAAATCTTGCGCTTTCACTTTAACTTTTTAGGTAATGTTTAAAATGTTTGGTAGTACACAATGAGTTACGTACGTAAATTGGCAATTCGTAGGGACTTTGTTTTGTGTCTCACATACAAACATACTTAAATTACACCGCATCCTACATTAATTGGCAAACAACGTAGTTTTTATACCTCTAACTTATGAAATACACAACTAACCGCTACAAATACATATTACACAACAGATACAATTATTAGATTTAGTAATTTTGTAATCATGTGTCCTGACACGAGAGATTAATAATTTCATTTCATTTGTCCATCGTTTCATTCACAATTATTATTTTTCTTAAATGATGAGTGTACTTTGTAACTATCTTTGATGTTGTTTATTCTTGGTAAGTAAGTAGTAATGTCAGATTTGATTGAATTACTAGTGTTATGTATTGACTTTTTGTTTTTGAAGACGTAAAAAAAGTTGATAACTATGTGCTCAATCTGACTGCACTGTGTATGTAGCCGGAAAGAATTTCGACTTTGTATGATGATCGTTTTCTTGAGCTATAAATCAAATCAGCTTCCACATCACATACTAAGACTAAGCCCCTCCTTTCCAACAGAGACAGAATATGAATAAGTAATCCTTCCTCAGTGATATATTGGCGAGTGTTTTGTATGTGAGTGTGTTCTGTATGATAAGCAACTTTAATAGACAACAATAATAGAGAGAGCTAAACTCTCGAATCGCGTGGAATGGTTATTGTTTGTATATGGATTTGCTTGGGGCGTCATGTCAAAAGAAGTACATCGTACACGCGTTAAGGAAAAGTATGGATTTCATTTTATAGTTATTTTTTGCAGTAAGTTGTTCTTTCACGTGTGTTTGTGCCGGGTCTCTACTAGTCTGCTTCTTCTGTGTGTACCGTAACTCTTATAATTTTTGTATGGTAGTGTTGTGTTGTTTTGTGTACCGTAATAATATTTTATTCTGTCTCTATGTAGTTCTTTTCTTCCTATTTATAACATTAGATCGAGGTAAGTGTAATAAGTGTGCTTTTGCTTACAGTACATACAGCACGGGCGTATTAAATAATTGCACAGGTATGAAGTAGAAGTAGATAGCAGGATTTTTCTCTCTCAGTTGACTGGCTTTTGATTCAAACTGGCGTGCTCTGAAAAATAGACACAATAGAATACATTCAATGCCATAATTCTTTCTCAGACTCTCTCAGCCCACTCTTATTTCCAATAAAGAACGTAAACGGAAAGAAATGAAAAATCTTCTGCACAATTCCATCAAAATCAGAATAAACGAAGCGTCCGTGAACTGGATACTGCTATGAACTGATCGAAGAATATTTCGTAATATATAATACCATTGTAAGTAATACTCTCTCCGTAGTTAAATGACTTATACATTATACCCCTACTTTTCCCTTACATCTACTACTACACCTCCAACCTCCGAAGAAGCAATCGTTTCTCGTTGTATGAGTTTAATACGTCTATCTTATAGTATGTACGTCTAAGTAGCAGAGTTGAGCTGTACAAAACTAACTCCAATCAAATACAAACTTCAATTTCTTTTATCCTCGGGAGAAACTGTAGTACTTTCCCTTCAGACGCAAAGCAAGAAGAAAAAATCTATGGCTTTCTCCAGTTTTTTGTACACGCGTGTCTAACATTGGTGAATCTCACTTTATCTTTCCTGTGTGAACACAACTTTGTCTTTTTCTCACCCATACATCAGTCTCAGTCTTTTTCTCTGCGATTCTCATCTAGAACTACCAATACCAAAACCAGTCTGTATTTATGTTCTCATCTTTCCACGAACATATCTCTAAATATCTGCGATGATAACCGTGAATAACGTGCAGTGCAGTTCGCTCCAGTCATTCGTATAGTTCGTGTCATGCCCGGTTACATGTGTCGTGTCCAATGGGGCGGTTCAATTGGGAAAACACAATCAAATACTATTTATATCTCTGCAGAATACTTGGCTACTGCTCCTATAAATATAAATAAAGACCAAAACTTAACCAACCGACGACTCTGAGCTGAACTTCATAATTCTCTAAGGCTTCGATTTGATTATACAGCAACTCTTTCCCTTCCTCTACTATTCCACCGCATTTGGACTTTCCCCTGTGCCTGTGTGTATAAAACTTTTTCTACACTTTTTACCAGCACATAGAAAAAATAGCGACTGCGTTCCCTGTCTGTTCCTTTCCACTCACTCACTTCTACTACTACTACTGCACCGTCCTCTTAAACTTTTTACCCGTAGTTTTTATCCCGTAACAAATCTACCATAATATTATACTAACCTAACATCCACATTGCTTTTGCAAACGAGACGGGCACACTTCCCTGGTTAATATGACCTTATGACAATTTTATCGCAAATAATATTATAAATACTATCCCAATCCCAATATATGTACATACTAATACCAAAAAATCATCTTGACATCAAACTGCAAATACACTCTCCTATTGTATGACAGAGAAAAAAATACCTGCATGTATGTTCAGAACAGTTTAGTACCTACTTCCCCACGAACAATAACGGAAGAATCCTGTGAGATGGCACGTTGTATGTATGTATCCAAGATTTATATGTGTGTAAACCAAATAAGTGTGCTTGAGGAAAAAGAAAATTGATTTTGTGTGCTTTGCCATATAATATATAGATAGTGCATACATATTCCTTGGTTTGTGTAGCATCCTGTGTCTACTCTACGTGCATTAGATATGGAAAGAGAGAGAGACAAGACAAGGCTAAGACAAGTCAGAGCACAAGAGAATACGAACTAAACTGAATTCAATTGCGCTCTGGAAGAGTCTTATGTGTCCTGTTCTGTTGAATGAAGTACTACGCAAACCAATTCACTGCGTGCTGTATTACAATAGTACATAATAATATGTAGTCGTATAGAATCTCCGTCAAAAGCCTGGTGCACTCACATTCACGCTATGACAGAAAACGAGAGATAGGATTCGCATATACATGAAATACAAAAGCCGCACTACTTTCATCCAGTAGGCAGTACAGTAGACAGATGGATACAGATACGAAAACTTATTCTGCCATAAAGAAATGTTGGCAACAGGAAATAATACACGTACTAAGAGGTAGTCAACGACGAAAGGGAAGAAATGACATCCCATATTCCATTCCACCATTCCATAATATGTATAGTGGTAATAATACGTGGGATTGCAGTTCATAGCATGACATGGCATGTCAGTCAGTCAGTCAGTTTCTTCGAATTCAATGCAAAGCTATGTGAAGTCAAGACATTCCATGTCGACCCGTTATTGCAATATATCCGTCCTTGTAGTAATACTACTACTCCTATCCATATCTCCTTTCTCTACCTTAAGGTTTTCTTTTTTCTCTCTTTCTGTTTAGGAAAAGAAAGCTACGGGTGAGTAGAGAAGCTTACTAAGGGAAGGCAATGCAAAGCCAAGGCGGCTTTGTAGCTTTGAGCTGATCTGATCTGACTATAGTATGTACATTAATGTATACCTATTCGACTTTCACTGTTCTCACATGCACAAAAGAAGACCAACCATCATTCAGCATTTACCACCATACCAATACCACCATCAGGGGAAGTAGCACCATTATTAATAGCAGTAACAGGGAATATATAATGGTATAAGTGTATTACTATTACATAGTAGTAGAAAACAATTCGTTGTGTCCGTGATGTGAAGAAAAAGATGCGTGCCTGTTTGCACAACTGTACAATGCCTGCATGTTGAAGAAAGTGCTGGCAGTGGCAGTAGTACTATAAGAATACCATGGGTGGTAAAAACGGGAATACTGTAAGTGTTGTAGTAGAGTTTTGTAGTATTACTGACTTGAAGTCATTGGCGAAGAGGGAAACTCCGACACAGACAGACTATCTCACAATAAGCGGAATTGACAGGAAGAAAGAATAATGTTATTTCCACGCGAATAGCAGAAAACCCATAAATTGTGTCAAGAGTCCGCGACGATGGGTTTCATCCTTTCTCCAATTTTAAGGTGCATTGCTCGGCTCCAGCGAAGAAAGTCAAGCCTATAGCCTATATATATACTTATAGCCTTCACGCAGATTCCCATTCCCATGCTCCGACATGTACTTGGTGGTGGATGGAAGGCACAACATGAAAAAATATATATCTCATCACGACAACACAATATACAGACAAAGTGGTTTTGTGTGATGTGTGTGAGCTTAACGGAGGAGTTTACGCTCGCTCAACTTGCTTAGTAGCTTTTTTATTTCCACTACACAGAAGAAACGTAGTACAGATAGAATCTTTAGGTGTTGTGGACGAAAGCACGATGTAGTCGCAATTTGCAATGCTACTACTAATACTGCCTATTACTACTACGATGGATTGTAGAAGTCGAAGAAGGAGGCGGATCGGCGGATGTTTGGTTGCTTAGAGCTTGTGCCCAAGAAAAAGAAATTTCCACACAGACTTTCCTCCACCATTCATTATTTTCACCTCTTTTGGCTTCGTTTTCTCTCTTTTGCTGTGCCGAAGTATTAATAGTATTAGTGTGGACGGATGCGAAAGCAAATCTAAACCAGATTACTATTAAGGGACTATTACTTTTAGTAGCTGTAGCAGCAGCTAAGGCTGTTAGCCAGCCCAGACAGAATGTGACTGCTTCTTCATACTTATACGCTACGGCAACTATTACCATGCGGGGTATTAGCTCTTGAACAATTTCCTATTTGATAGGAACAAACATTTAAGTGAGGACGACCGGATGAACATTACAACAGACGCTGCCCGATTCTCGTAAGCGCCACGGAGGAAAACCCGCAAGAAATTCACAAAGTTCAAAGAGATTTGTCGCCTGGATGGTATTTTTACTCAAGTCCAGAATATATTGAGAATGTGGGGAAGGAAGCTTGTGTGCGGTTGACTGTTATCATACTATGAAATAGTTTTTGCCGAACACATAGAGCATTATTAGGAAAACGTAGCGCGAGCAAGCAAGCGACAGTCGACTTGACTTGACTGGAGTTTCAGTTCAATTCAGCTTCCTCCGAAATTGCAAAGATAAAACGGAAGTGTTGGCTAGGAAAATGTAATAAGGCATGCCACAACGATGAAGATTATTGGATATCGTATTTTTACGTGAGAGATGCTGAATGCTGAGCTCAGCACCACTCTCACTTTCCCTGTTTCCATGAATTGGATTTAGATTTAGATCGAGACGGGAGACTAAACAGACTAAAAAAGAATATGAGCTGAAGAAAGGAAGAAGGTGAAAGTAGAGAAGTAGCAGAACTTTCAGAATGGATGGTGAGGTACGGCAAAGACAATAAAAACTGTTCCGTAACTACATCAAACTACAGGCTCCTAAATCTTTTGTGTTCAGGATTTTTCTTTTCTTTTAGTTACGTTACGATACCTTGGAAAGAGAGAGAGTGGGTGAAGTGAATCTCGACGTAGTAACTTTATTACATTATTATTAGACTCTAGATATACTACGGACAGGTGATAAATAGCCAAAAAGCTTACCCGCGGAGATCATCCTCCATTTGGCTTTGTTCTCTACAAGATGATTGATCCAAGGTCTAGTATTTGGTCCGTAGGTATTATGGCCCGCTTGTAAGGGGAAACTAGGTGTGCGGGAATTCAAAACTAATTTGGTATTACTATTCCCCTGACCACTACTGCTGATACATTTATCCGATTCGGCTCTACGGGTAACTGCGGAATGTTTGGCTTGTGATATATTTGTCCTATTACTATTTGGCGATCTTAAAGCTGGGTTTGTGCTTGAGGAGCTTGGCGTCGTTATCGTCGTCGTGTTCGAATTGGAAGTTGAAGTGGTTGTGGAAGAAGTTGTGGCTGTAGTTACGGAAGTCAAAGGTAGTGGTCCCTCGTCGGTTTTACTTATAACAAAATCAATCATATCACTCAATATGCTCAAGCTCGGCTCGACAATAAACTCGATGAAACTTATTTGGGATTCTGGTACGAGGACGTTGTTACGATCGCAGAGGGGACTGAAGGGTAAACCAAGTTTCGATTCTTCATCCCCTTGTAAGAAAAATTCTGCGAGAATTAGGTCAGCTAGTTGTTTGTGAATTCTCCATGGTTTTCCTGGATGACTTATGTCGGCACAATGGAGCATTAGAGACATCAGAGTAGTTGTTGTGTGCGAACTCCTGGATAAAAACCAATAAGTATTTAACCATAAATAACGAGACACAGACAAAATAAACTAAAGACTACAGGGGCAATAAGTAGAATTAAAGTATCTATCTGAAATGCACGGATTTTATGCAAAAAGAATTTGCAATTTTAGCAAGAAAGAGATTTTCTTTTAATACTACCACGTAAATGCTATTTACACTTGAAACCACTTAAACAGATCCATTATGCAAAATTCTATCCAATTCTTCCAACATATACGCTCTTTCAAACAACTTGAGAGAGAAGACAGGGTGCAATAACATAAAATAGTTTTAGTTTTACTAGCTCTGTACTTAAATAGTATTTCAACAATTTTAAACAAAGAGGGAAAGGATCTGTAGGACTAGTCTTTTCATTTTATAGCATAAAGCTGCTTCTGCATGAGTGGTCTAGACTTACATGTAGACGAGTTAGTAGTAGAGTTACATAATAAATACGTTACAGTTTCCGTTGAAGCATTCATTTAAACTGCCGATGAGTGAAAGTGTTACTTACTTTTCTCCGTTGAGTAATGCACGCACGTGCTTAATTTGTGCAAAGTGCGAGGACATGTCTGTCGACAGAACCATTTCAATGACTAAATTTCGGAATTCTCGGAACTCTTCGGGTTTCAAGAAAGACAAAATGTTTTTGTCATCATCTTTGAGTAACCTGAGCAAATATAAACATAAATACATTATTCATCATGTAAGCTGCAGCGGCAGTATCGCTATAAGTGATAGCCCGCGTAGTGTGACAAAGTATACGATAATTATATACTCTAGTAGAAACTTAATTGTTTCCGTTTGTGTACATCGTATTATCTTCTAATGTAATTAATTCCTACAGCCAAATCCTTAACAACATTATCTGCTGCACAATAGAAGCTACAAACTAAGGCAGTTATCCGTAAGTACACGTATTTGGAAACAGGTACAAACAAAAACTTTGAGAAGCAGAACTTTTTTAATAGTGGTTTTAATGACATTTTATTATTATTACATTACATGCGTACTCCTCTAACTAGTAACTCGGAAAGACAAGGATCTGCCTGCAGAGCAGAGGTGGTCTGCAATTTATCTGCTCTGTGTAATTCTGTACGTGATGGTTGTTTGTGATTTATGTGCAGAAACTGCCATGTAATATTATTTTGCCATGAAGTGTGGCAAAAGAAATGCCTTGCATAAAGTTACGAATGTAATAAGTACAACATAGTTACATTGAGAATTGTCGCTGCACGATCACGACTGAATGTTATGAATTATCTTGAGCCGTGGATAATGAAGAAATGGAAACTTGGTCGTCTTTAATTACATTACACAAGAATAGATTACATTTCATTTCATGACTGCTAGTAATGCGTACTCCAGCCTCAGAACAAGACTCTACTATTTCTACTACTACACTTTACTTCCAGCATTTTCGTCGTCAAGTTCCATTCCATCTCAAGAAGTTGACTGAACAGTGAACTGGTTGATGGGAACTTAAGACAAGAAAACGTGTTCTCGGTGGCAGACTATGAGAAGGATGGAAGATGCAATTATAGTAATTATATTGGCTAATGAATAGTAGTTTAAAGCAAATGAAAAACATACTAGAAGAGCATAGAACTAAAAAACGTATATGTAATACTTCTGTAAGTATATCTGGCATTATGAGTTTGTGTTTGCCGAGTTAACATGACAGCTCACAGAGTGTAGTGACGCTGTGCTATATGCCATATGGCATGTTTGCTATGTACTTGTTGGGTATCCGATCTCTTTGGGCTCTCTCCCGTTCCTAACAAAACGGTCTGCTCCCAGAAACTTACAATCGTGTACTTCCTAAATTTCGTTCCACTTTAATTTCTTCCTACTCAGTGTGTCATTAGTCATTCCATGAAATGCCATGCTCCATAGATATATACACAGAAGACAAGATTTCATTAAAAACTACCTCCACTACTGCTAGTAGCATACTGTGCTTTGTCAGCTATGAAATGTAAATCAGGCTAGTATTCTAGTGGGGAGGTTATACAAATACCTAAGTTTCGCTTTCTAAGTTTAACTCTAACTACTACATAACTAATGTCCAAAGGCATGATACCTAAAGAGATAGCATAGCATTAAAATCACATTTTTCTCTGTAATCCCCGGGTTTTGATGTTTGATTTCTGCTTATGGGCTCTTTCGAGTAAGCACAAAAGTTTCCATGTGAGTTGCCGTCACTGAGACGGTCGTAATTTCGTAAGTATTTTTTAACCAGAACAGTCAGAAGTAAGTTGAATGAGACAGAAGGCATTTCTTTTCTATTATTAAGCACAGAGATTGGGAAAGAGACATTGTCAACTGTCTTACCTAAAGGCAGCACTGACATGATGATTCTCCAAGACGGATCTATCGTTGTACAAAAGAGCCAGATCCGTGCCGACATTGACATGAAAGTTATTAGTCCGTCCGGTATGTTCAAAGTCGTGGATAAGAGCGGCGAACAGTAAAGCAAATATCTCCAAATCACTCAAAATATTCTGTATCAAAAATTTGAACATCACACCAAATATTATATCTGTATATGAAAAATCAGCAAGAAAACTAAAGCGAGAAAAGAGTAGCTACGAGTTAATTTACCTATAGATGAAAGTTTTATGGGAATGAATGAATGCTTTGTAAAACGGTGCTGCACAAAAAAGAAACTGTATCTACATTCTACAACTGTACAACTTCTTTGATTTTGCACGCACTTGCTAAGTAATAAGAAGAAAAAGTTTGACAAACAAATAAATAGTACATATCAAAATTCTTTTGTCGTATTATATTAGTTGGCGACACTGGAGACGGGTGATATCGTTTTTACGATGTGCTACTTATGTATATCTGCAGAATCACATTAAAGGTTTAAACTTCTATCTCGGTGGTGTATTTTTAGGAACAGCAGTTTGATTTTCGATTGAGATTTGCCTTGCTTAGTTTACCTCCTACTACTACTACACAACTATTGACTATATATAAGTTTTAAGTTTGTGAGACACGGTAAAAGTTAATATAATAGAATTTCCCTGCTGGTTGCTCGAGAACGAGACTCGAAACACTCGATCTTTATTGAACTCAACCCCATCTACTACTTACAGCTATACGAAGAGTCAGAATTGCAAGGAGACGAATGTCTCAGGAGAATTCTGAAAAGCACAAATAGAATAGAGCGCTGAAAGTTGTCACATCACTTTATCTTATCTGGTAGTTTGCTATTCACATCTTGTGATAAATAGTTTGCCTTTGCCCTTCCGATATATACTTCTCAGTTACCCAAACCCAAAACTTTCCACCGCCATTTCCTACCTCTCTCTCTCTCTCTCCCTGCAGTTTATGCAACTATCATTTTTTCTTCCCCACAGTTCTCCCTGCATACATTTCGCATTCAACTGTGAACTTTTATAAATAACAGTAACTCTTTAAGTAAGTATATTTCATATTCAAGGCAATGACAACAATAGTGTAATAAAAAGCATCTGTTTTAAAGTGTCACTGCTGACATGACAGCGACAGCCACCAAAAAGTGTGACAAAGGAAATGAAAACTAAGGCAAAACATGCCTCTTTTTTCAACATGTTTAATATTTTAGGACGACAAGACGTTGTGAGATTGTGTACACAACTGCTACTAATGTAAGTACAATATCAGAGTAATGTGGTAGTTCCCCAAAAATACAGATCTAGCTACGTTTCCGTCAGCAGTCTTTGTGG
>JABASD010002262.1:0-28510 GCA_019776165.1 Pogonognathellus flavescens
GAACCCGTAAATTTCGGGTCGGGTTCGGGTATACCCGACCCGAACCCGACCCGTTCCCAAGTCTAGAGCTGAGTGACTTGAGCTGGTGGCCAACTAAATTCCTTTCATATCATAACATCTCAATATAGTAAACTCTTATTACTCAAAATACCAAAGTACACACAACCAGACAAACATTATACACAAACACAAACAGAGAGAGAGAGAGAAGTGAAACTTGCCTGTAGTTTAGAAGAACATATAAATTATCACCTGTCGGGAACAGTATGGTATTTATAGGAAATATACGGACACTACTCTTGCATTTGCATTGCAGGGCAGAATATATTATGACGGAAGATATTTTAATAATATTACCATCTGTGATTGTAACTGTATAACCTGGTAATAAAAAATTGATTGCTCTATATTCATAATTAATTCATCCTATACCAATCCTACGCATTTTCCTACACAGCCAACCAGAATGATACTTATATGTAGGTAAAGTAGTGGTTCTCCAATTCCATTAAAGCAAAGTCGATGCTTACAAGTGCTACACGTTTGTGTATTTTAGTGAAACATATAATAGAAACAAGAGAAGTACTCAACCATTTATTAATTCATCACGTTGCATCGCATTTGCCACACATCTGGACACTCGAATAATTATATCAGTTCAATTTGCATGCAACAATCTTATGCGCTGGAATATAAATATTCAAATTCCAGGCAAACACGCGAATATTGTCAATATGTAACCAAATAGCTGTATTTGTATAGGGACATAAAACATAACTACCTATATGTGTATGTGTTCTTTGTTTAAAACAAGGCAAGGCTTTATGTCTCTATAATCATCAGCAATAATTTTGGCGAAAGAAAATATTACACCGAGAGGGAAAGGAAAGATTATGTAAAGAACTATATACACTATAGTATACAAATGGAATAAATGGTTTCATGTCTCGTGCCTCGTATCATGGTAAAATCTTGTGTAAAATGCAAGTATTTACTTTATTTTCTGCCACATCTAATATAGGTAATGGTCTTGTTAACGTTTTTATCTGTTTACACATATATAGGAAATAAGCATGCACAATGAAGAGAGCATATTTATTTGAGTAGAGCACGTTTTGCTCTGTACTGTGTAGTATGTGTAGAGTCATTCAATTCAATAGTAATGATAGTGAAGTAAAAGTGGAATGAAGTGCTAGTAAAAAACAGAAAGCAGTGCAAAAATATTTATGGCAGTGTTATCAACGGAGCCAGTACAAGAACTACAAGTAAGTATTCATTTATATACAAAGCAGAGAGAGAGAGAGAGAGACAGGAAGATAGGAGCTGCTACAGATATATTACGGGTATTATTAAAGATAGCGTGCAATGTGCTTTGGTTTTTCGTATATTTTTAGTAGTACAAAGAAAAGCTGGGTTGTTGTTCGTCAGAATTGTAGTTCTAGTCGAAGATTGTGGTAGTGTCTGTAATGTAAGTACTATAAATGATATATGTGTTTTCATAAGAGGCCGATGAGATGAGATGCGATGCGACGGACTGTGATCCAATGTAATGGAACTAGAGTTAAGGTTTTCTGAGCCTTGAGTTAAAGCCTGAGAATATTTGTTCCGTTCCGTTATTTTCTCTCTTTTTCCATTCTTTTGCCTAGCTTAGGTTTATCTCTGTGTGCTCTGACTCTAAAACTAGGGATATAGCCGTCTGTGCACACACATATGTAGGATGAACGACCGAGAGGAGGAATAAAGTACAAGGGAAAAAGAATGAGAGTGTGAAAGGATGAGTAAGGAACTGTAAACTTGTAACTGAGTGCTATCTCCTCTCGCTGTTGAATTTTCTCTTGTCTTCTGTAGTACTCCTACTAGAATCTACTCAAGAACAAAAAAAACGAATTTCTCTAACTCTAACTCGGAAAAACTAAATAAAGCCGAGAGATGCGACCCTTTGATCACATTTCCATTAAATATGAAGTGTTAATCGAATTACTCTTCCAACTTGGCTTTTCATAATAGTTTTATTCGCATTATGAACCTGTACACTTCAAGGAAAATGGACAAACCCGGATTGTTTATTGCCGAAGCAAGTGTCTTTAATAAAATATTGGAGACCAAGTTATTTATATTATTTCGGTCTGATATGACAAACTGGAATTTATTAGATCAGCGAAACCTTAGATGTACAGATAAAGGTAATAAGTGGCTATAAGGGTTTGTAGACTACTACTACTAGACGACACAGTTGAAATAATATGTTGTTGTGTCTCTGTGTGCAAACTAAACCTTCCTGCATGCTTTGAACACACAGTACATCATTTCACGTAGGTACTACTGACAATAAGAAAGGTAGAGAAGGAACACGAGCTAAAGTACATCCACAGACAACTGACAGAGAAGTTGGGAAAAGGGATTCGCATTTCGCATCAAAGACAGTTCTTGTTTGTGGTTGATAGGACTCTGGTCGTATAAAAGAAGGTTATACAAATATCAACTCAGCTCAACCAACTGAAGCCAAACCAATCCAACCAGGGAAACCAAGATGCAAGGCGAGAGCAATAAATCTTAATTGTGATATTTGACGCTGTGGGACTGTATGAGCGGAGACTATATAAGAAAGTCTTCTTCAAAATGAAATGCCACGTTGGAGAAACTGTCTATGTATTACCAGTTTAGTAGTTTCAAAGACTTACAGCCCCAGAATAGACTCCGCAAACCATTATAACTTTTAGTTTTACCCAAACTTAACTAAACAGGGTACCTACTTATACAGGGCCAAGTTAAAGTAAGTTGAGTGCAAATAGCAACCGTAAATGTATGTACAGATTATGTGTATTAAATGTTTCCTTATAATTTCTTTACTTAGTACGTGTACTGTGTCCCTTTGCTTTGCCTATATTCAAAGTGTAAAGAAATAGCTTACAGTTTGTAATTTGCAACAAATGTTAAGCTTTATTAAGTTCCATACTTTGAAGAAGTAGCAAATAATGTGCCTATAACCTTCTTGGAAATAATTGTAGTTTGAGTACTCTATGTAAAATGGTTATTATCCAGTTTCCCTATTGAGAGTATCCGTTCTAGGAATATAATCGTTTTGATCATTACTTCCAATTCCACAGTTTTCCCATGTGCGAAACACATTGATTTATTATGAAGTGCTACGAGCAAGAAATGAATTAGAATATGAAAATAAAATATGCTTTCCCTTCCTTGCGCTTCATTGAGTTTAATGAGATTTCCGACTTGCTGTTGTTTTCTCACCCTTATGTAAAAATCCATTTTTTACTCAGAGATTATTAATTGCCTTTTTATTGTAAAAATCGTACTTTTTATACAATGGTAATATACATATTGAATATTTAGAAATTATTTAATATTTTAAAAAGTTAAGCAAAAAATGTTTCTTGTTTCGATTGAAATTGCATAATAAAGTATAATATAAACAGTAAAATGATTTGCATACGCAGGTAAAATACTTGGAAAAATAAGGAGTAAAAGTAAGACGAACAATGTAAATGCATGCACGTTTGACATTACTACATTGCATTGACAGTTGAATAAAGCACATTTGGTGAATAAATGTGGAACGGTTTATTCGGGGAAAACTTTCAGTGTTTTATTTTGTGGTGGAAGGGAATGCGTAGCGATTACTGGGATGCAAATGTAATGTGCAAACGTGAAATGTCACCACATCCAATTTAGTTCAGAGCCCAGCTTTCAGTAATAAGCAGAAACGTCAATAGCCTTTCTTCATTCTACTGTAAGACTCTTTTTAAAGGTAAGATGAGATTAAAGGACTACACACATTCTATAAGACGACGGGAAGACTGTTTTGAAGGGTTGTGCCGTGCTGTTGAAATACCTTTCCAATATTAGCGTGCTATTAAACCCCATTGTTAAATGTTAAAAGGATCCCTGGTAGTAGTCCTAGCTGTGACATTTTCGTGGAATACACTTTTATTTTCCATGCAGTATTCCTTCTGACTTAAGTAGCTTGTTTCAATTCAAAGAGTCCAGGACCCTCATCCTCCCACTAACCCAATCTCGCTTTAAGCTCTTTACAACTCCATAATTCTATTGATTCGAATGTCGCAAATAGAATAAATACCAATTCAATGTTCACTCAACTGAAAGCTCATCGTCTTATATACTTCTTTCTCTACTTCATTCAACCACCAATTGATAATGTACACACAAGACACACACTCAAGTTTATATACTACCCTTTGTATAAGTACAATACATACACACACGTTCTTATAATACAGACAAGAGTTTAAATCTTATCACATGCACATCCGCAAAAGATATCAAGAAACACGACACACACGCAAATATATATAGGAACAGGCTTCACAGCTTAAAGACACAGGACCAGACGTTGAAAGTACGTACAGGATTTTCTGTTTCCATGTCGTGTCTTCCTTCTTCGCTTGATAATTCTACTCTTGCTCTTACATTTACAACACTTTCTTCTGTACATGTAAAATTTGGCAATTCTATGTAGCTATAGTATATGTATGTAGTGCACTATTACATTCCAGTAAAATCATGTTCATACAGTATACCTATATAATATCACCATTGCATTGACTCTCAGTACTTATACAATATGTACTATTGGTTCACACATATAATTCTGTATTTGAACACACTAAGACCTTTAGTCATTTACCATTAGTAACTGTGCTTTATGTACTCATGAACACAGTTTCAATCTTATTCGTTAACTACACTCAATTATATTATGGCAAGTCGTGTTCAACTGAAACACAAAACCAACATCAAAGGCAACTTTACGAATTACTGGAATAGTATTACACAAATACTTATATAATGTTATAATTTACATAATACGCAATAATAATAATAATATATGTACCTGTGAGTGAGTGTCTGGTAAATAGATATGTATGTAATAATATATGCTTGAAACATAAAATACAATATCTTATACGTATTTAACCACAATATGTATTGATATTGATATCATTTACTGTATAGGTACCTTAGAAATCTACACCAAGCATGAATACAGCTGACTTGTTACAATATCTGTGTTATGGATACTATTACATGGTGAAAGCAAAATGGCAGAAGTCGTAACTCAAGTTTTAGCTCAGTTTAAGTACTCATGTACAATACAGTTGAGTATTTTAGCTTTGGCAACAAAGTACGACATTGCAGTTAGGTCTGTAGTCTCCGCTGACTCTATAAGTTTCAGAAGTTCTGCCTTGTTCAAGAAGACGATGAAATGAGATGAGACGAAATGGAAATGTGTAGACACATTCCCATTCCTAGCGTCTGGAACTGTGACTGATGCAATGTGATGACAGAAACTCATCTTCTGATGCTTTCATTTCATTTTCTGCTATACTCACTCCTACTACCCCTATTATAAAGTGAGATATTGAAGATACTACTTAGGCATTTCATGAATATGACTTCAAAACCACCACAACCACAACTATGTCCTATTTCCTTGCTATTTACCATAAAAGGACTCTCCTGATACCTACTAATGCCTTTACTAACTAATATTACGAGTCTAGATTCTTCAATATTGCAGATTCTTCGTAAAGGAAAAATATTTACTGCTAATGTCATGTCATGGCGAATGATATTCAAGATTTGTTTTATAGAGTACCTATACTACATCAGTTTTGTGGCAGCTCCAGCAATTACACAGCATATCGAATCACATGGGAAAACAAGCAAGCAAATCGCATAAATCCAACCAAATACATAAGAAGAAGAATATATGCATAAGATCAAGATGAGTATTGCCTAATGTCCCAATGTAATGTGCCATTACTTGTACATGAGCTAACATTGCTTTCGTCGTCACAGACTCGTGCGTACTTTCTTTATATATGGACGTAGCACAATTTGTATATGTCATCTTTATCTCTGAGACAATTATACAATGAGCGTGCAGACAGCTCAAAATCACAAACTACTATGACTACTGTGGAGGAGGAGGACTATGGAGGATTTGCTTGTTGGCAATATGAGTAGTAAAGTAGTAAAGGGTACTCTGAATATTCAAAAGATGCTTAAAAGCATAATAATGTGAGATATACTATGGAAGATGTATTAGGACAAACAGTATTTAAGGTAGTGTGGGTACAATACTGGTAATAACGCATTTACTTAATACATAATTCTATACGCACAGACGGATACAATATTAGTAAGTCTTTCTTGAGTTGTTTCATTTTCCTCTTCCACGTTTCTGTCTCTTTGGGATATATTATTTTGTAAGAAACTTAAGTGCACCAGAGGAAAAGACGTAGAAGTAGCATGTCGACTTATTTTCCGGTGAAAAATCGTCGACGCAGAAAATATTCTGATTCCCATGAAAATGAAGAATCTCTTTGATATAAACTCGATGAAATGAGAACTGCAGAAGCTACTGCTACTTTAAGTTGAGCAGAATGGAAGAGACCAGCCAAAAACGCAGAGATTGTCAGAGAATGAATGAAGGAGAAGAAACTGACTACTAGTTTTATTTTATTTTACCTATGTGTATCTCCATGTGTACGAGTGTGTCTAAATCATATGTGATTTTGCACAGAAAAAAGTAAAAGACAAAAGTTGTAGAATCCATGAAGAGGGTCAGATAAGAAGGAAAACAGGATGGCGACTCTATCCTCCGTGACATGAAATACGACCTAATAGACGAAAGGCCTAATATAAATTCATACATAAAGAAAATGTGGATATAGTTTCAAATCACATTTCCCATTTTGTTTCGTGTACATATAGATTTAGCAGAGTAAGTTTGTATATTGCATCTCCAGGGCCTTATAGATTTTACTGTGGTATTCCTCTTTCCATATAGTTCCTGCTAGGACTTTTATATTCATATACAATTTCATATGCAATATCCAATATAAACACTCCCCGCTTATTTCGTGGTGTTTCGTTGCTACTTTCCTCTCGGTGTTGCAAATACATATTATACTATAAGTACATTTTTATCTGGACCATACTTTTATGCTGGAGGATTGAGTTTTCCTTTATTTTTACACTCTTTACTCATCCTTTTGGGTTCATACTGTAACAGTACAGTACAACTATATCACAACACGCAGAAAAAGTTGGAGATGAAGAAGAAATGAATGCAAAAGCAGTCAGGACAAGTTGAATATATCCCTGTGTGTAAAAGAAGAAGAAGAGTAGGAGAAAGATGCTCTGTTTGACTGCATTGTGTGGTGGTGGGTTTGGCTGTGACTTTTACGAAATTCCAACTCATTTCAATTGTGTCTGTCGCTGTCTTGGAGCATTTGGCCAACTGAGGCAAAAACTCCAAGTCAAGTCCACAAGGATTCTTCTTTGACTTTCCCGAATTTTTCGATGAGCTCTTAGATTGGATTCTTTTACATCCCGTTTCCCTTATTTCTCTCTCTCTGTGTAACTTCAGTTCATAGTGTTGCTATTTGCCTTGATGCCTTATCCTAGTTTAAGATAGGATTTTTCTTCATGTGGCAAATACAATATTGAAGAAGCTTGAGAAGAAGTTTAGTATGAATATAGTATTTATTACAGTACATTTTGGCGAGCTTAGCTGCTACTTACTCCAGTAGCTCTCTCTCTCTCTCTATGCAATGCATTCTCACTGTGAAATTTCACTTGGATGTTTTTTCCACGTATTCTTTTTCTCCCTCTCTCGTATCGCACATTTTAATTCTTTACGCTTTGGAAGCAATGACGCATACAACTATGTACTTCTGATATGCCCACATACTTTTTTACTTATGCTCCAAATCTTCAAACTGCCTTTAGTACGACCACCACTGGCAAACTGGTAGACAAAGGCACAAACTTCTCAGTCGTTGAAATGAGTTGAATAGTATGCACAGTGGCAATGGCAATTTACAAAAAAACTTGATTTATCTCTTTGACTATGGGCAAAAGTAGGCTATCAACTTTCCAATGAGTCTTTCAGCCATTAATTGAAAAGTATCTGTAGAGTCTTTTTCTCACAATTTCCACATTGCCTTTCCAATACAACACTCGCGGGAGTGCGGGAGCTCCACGCTGAAATACATTAGCAGAATATTAGACTTTTCTTGCATTCATTCGGCATTCTTCTGGTGAATAAACTGTAATCCAAAGACCGACCGACCCAAAACTCTATAATAAGTAAGCGATGCTTTTACCAAACTCACTTTTACTACTGTACTACTCGTCTCTCGTCTACTCTTCCTACACAGTAGTCATCCAAATTTCAAACTAAAGGAAAGTAAGTATTTTTGCCTTTATGGAATTCCATTTTGTTTGCAGATGAGACACACACACACAGGGACAGACACAAAGTCGTAATAGACAGCCTTTAGGTATCTACAGCAATATTCTCTTCAGTTGCATCCTCAGTAAAGCAAAAATTCACAGATATTAGTATCTACGATATACGTGGATGATATCAAAGTTTTTTCTCTTTATGCACGGGAAAACATACGTCCTTGGCCATCTATCATACTCCTACTACCCACCGATCTATCGTCTATCTTCTATTGATCCATTCTTTTGAATAAACAACCAAATCTGGCTGTGATGATTTCCAAACTTTTTTCCACAGGCACAAAATCCCAGAGACAAGACACACATACCTACACACACACACACAACCAGAAAGAATCTGCGGGGAAAAAAACGAGAGTAAACATGGAAATGCTGGAAAGAATGAAAATACATTGAGAAGAATGAAACTGGAAGCTGCTAAAGCTACTACGGCTCTCTTTGTAAACCAAGTACTACATGTCAACAGTAGAAGAGTCCAAATGTCACGTCCACGTCTATTTCTGCAGCAGATACCATAGTATACTAGCAAAACACAGTGCACTCGCACTATCAACCATCTTCTGAATATGACTTTGTGTGCAAAGTGACTTACTGACTATCGAAGTCTTAGCAGTGTATGTAGAAAAGAGACAGGAGCCTCCTTGAAGTCCTTTGATCCCATCTGTCACGCATCTAATCCACTCTTTCTATTCTTTCAGATATCTTTTGAGTTTAACAGAAGAAATCTAAGTCATAGTCCAATACCTAAGTACCTACGTGTTTATATAGACAGATGAAACTATGAGACACGACAGATACCATACTACATATATAGTAGTCAAGTCATGTCAACCCAAAAAGCGAGCAACAACACCGACTCTATATACACTATAAGAAATAAAGTACTTGAAGAAGAAGCTTCTCAAAGGTAACAGTATTAGTATTTTATTAGTATAGGTATAAAGGTATATAAGACTTACGATTGTTAGTTTTATACCATTACACCTTTCTTTAACCCTTTGGCCTTGTCAATGGACAATCTAATGCCTCTACTACTACTACAGTACCAGTAATACAGTATCGCATCTCGCACGTCACATTTCAGCAAACACCTATGTAGTACACTCTCAAACAAAATGAACACGGTCATTATAGACGAGTCACTGCCTTCTTTCTACATTTTATGTCTACTGGGACATACAGGTTTTATAGCACCAAGGTACATATACGAAAAAAAATATCAATATCCATCTAGAGTATACTTATATCTACATCTATTTTCTTAGATAGATATATATATATCCTACTATGGTTCGTGTTTCTTTGATCTTGATATAATTTGTGTATGAAATGGTTGAATTGAATGTGAGTTGTCTGTAAGTGTTTTGGTTGTGTTTGAAAAAAGTGTACACAACTTTGCAGACCATTAGTCCATGGACTTCTGGTTGTTTTGACCCGTCTTGGTGTAAAGTGTGTGTCTGGTGTGTTTAGAGTGTGTGTGGTTATGTGTGTAGCAGAGTGCGAAGTTATGTGAGTGTGTACACAGGGGATATAGCGCTTTGTGTGCCAAATGTAAAAGTATTCGTTTTATACGCAAGTTTTGGAGGTGCTGAACAGAAGAAGAGTCAAGTGAAGACAAGACAAGTCATCTTAGCTCGAGTCGATTCTACTTAAGTCAAGAGACGGAGATAAAGGAATTTAAAAGAGGAAGAAGTCGAAATAGGAGGAGACAAGGCGTAGTAATGTGATGCAATGTGTACCTTGGATTTCTACAACAAACTACCTTCGTCTCCGAGACTCTCCTTTTCTACTATACGTGTGTTCATATGTATTTGTATTGTAGTAGGAGAGTGAAAACTTAAAACCAAACCGACAGAGAATCTCACTGACTCATATATGGATGAGAAAATAGTCCTGTTGGTAGAATTCTTACTTAGAACCCCAAATAAAGTAAGTAAACAAAACAAGAGGCTCTGCTCTTCTCACAGTCCTCAATTTTCTCTATACAGTCCACATTTTCTACCATTTCGATTATAACAGTTACACTTTCCTCTCTTGGGTTGTGTGTGTGATTGTCTGTATTTAAAATAAGTATAGCAGGACTAGTCTTTTAAGTACTATATGCAGCTACAGAATGTTTGTTTAATATAAGATGTGTGTTGTGCAGACGTTGCTTTCTCTTCGTGAAGCTGTAAAGAAACTTTCTTGCATTTCTCTGCTTAATTTTACTTTTGTTGACTGGACTAACTTGAGAATCTCTTTGAGTTGTCATGTCCCTTTCCTTGTTGTTTGTCTCGGTGGTGTGAGATTCTTTTTGCGTATCGTGTATTGTACACGTACACACTTCCATATCTCTCTTTTCAAGGGAAGGGTGAACGAATGAATGAATAGATTTTCTGCAACTGTTTCCTTATTATGATATTATCATCGTCATCTCCCCTTGCGGTTAAAATTGTTTGCAAATCTCGCTAAAATGAAGTAAAAAGATTTCTCGTCCTTTCACTAACATTTATTGTTTGTGCCACATTGTATACATATAACCACTTAGAAACTTAGAACAGACTCGGCATAGAATGTATAGCCACAAGATAAGAATGATACACACTGTAGAGTTTACTTTATTCACGCAATTTTGTAAAATAACTAAAACTTGTACATTAAATTTCTGTAGCATAGTTTGTATCTCTACGCACTAATTTTACTAGTTTGAGTTCTTATAACTTTGCAAACTTATTGTAAGTTGATCTGTTTAGAAGAATTTTGTGCCTGGGTGGAATGTCCTATCACATTACGCACAAGGCATATACAACTCTTTCAAAATTACGATACTTTTCCATAGTTAAGAATTGGGAAACGCGTGCATTATGAGAAGAAACTTATTTTTGGGAACTGAATGGATGGATGGATAGAGAAATGTTGATTTTACTTGTGTGTGTGACTGTACGGGTTTATCATAAATAAGTTTGGCATAGCAGTGTATATAAGTTATTAGAATCTCGTTAATTCCTCTTCATAAGCTTGTTTCGCGGAGAGTGAATGAGTAAATCTGCATAATAAGCTGTGACTCTGTCATGTCGGCTCAACATTACTGTTTTACTTTGAATCCCTTTACGATACTGTAGTCACTTTAGTGAAAATAAGTCTGTCCCTCACGGAGGGCACGAGGGGAAAACTCTTCAGATTTTCTTCTTAATTTTATTTCTTCTTGTTTCTTGTTTATATAATGCTACTAGTCGTAGTTGTATGTGGCATTTATGCGGGGAATTACTAACAAGGAAATAAGTTATTTGTAATACTTTGAGTTGAAAAGACTGTTGCGTTCTTGTCATGTGTATGGATTTATTACACTACTAGTGCCTTTTGTATGTTTCTTGTACTTGAGCACAGTAACTTTCTGCTTTTAGTATTCAGTTGCCAAATTCCAATGTTTGTATCTGTAATAATATTTGTTCGAGCAAAACACAGAATGGAAATATTACTGCCAAAAACAAACGAATATACAAAATCCTAGTTAATATAATCCTCACACTATTAAAAGTTTGTGTCAACTATAGCAAAAAAAGAACTTCCTATAAAACCTTTCTATTCATGATTGTGCATTAGTAATATAAAACACCGTAAGTACATAAAACCCGTTTCCTTACAAGGCTTACTCTTTTCACAGGAGTTAAAACACACAATATGAAAGCACAAGCACAATATGAAAATACATGTGTATAATATATTAAGATAATAATAATTATTTGAGTAATTTCTACACACGTATCTAAAATTATCTTTACAAATATTTAAATGGTCTGTAAGACGTAATCCAGATTTTGAATGTGAATGACATATCGTAATTGGTTATACACAAAATTCATACCTGTACAATGTAACGGCAACTATGAATCTCCCTTTGACTTTTATCAATGGAACTATTGTGTTACCTCCGGATTGGTTGTATTTCGTACCTAAGTGTTCTTTGAGTTTAGCCAATAATGTTATAAACTAACAAAATGTTAAGAAATCATAAGCTACCATGTTGATAATTTACTAACACCTTTTCAGCAACTTATAACTTTAAAACATATAAAATGATTATGAGTCTTTTGTTTCGAATAACTATGAATAATATGTTTCTACTGTATACCCATTGACTTCCCGACGAGTAAGCACACAAATGATGTATGTACCACTTCCTTTTCAACCGCATTCAATTTACCTACACACTACATACAGTTACATATTATTATTACATTTCCTGATATTTCCGTTTTGTTCCAGTTGGAGTAGCAGACATAACGTGATGTCATAATATGTACTATATGTATTAAACTGAGGATTTGTTCAAGAATTCTGTACAATTCTACTATCTTATTGTAGAAATTTAATAGATATGCTCTATTAGAGCATGGTATACGTATACGCAATAGGAATTGTGTAAGTGAAGAAGATGACAGTAGGAGACATCTCATTTATTGTGTCTGTGCCGTGCATCGGCCATAAATAAGCCGAAGTCATTAGGTAGGCATACTTTGTAGAAAATAAGTCTAGAGTTACTTACTTATTGTTAGTATCACAAATTCAAATCATGAATAGGAATAGAAATACGAATGTTACAACAAACTGGAAATAAGCACTACGTGTAAAGTAAAAGGAGAGAAGTAGAAGAGAGTAAATCTAGGCCTTTATCTGAATGCAAGAACATGCACGAACGAATGAAGGACGTGAATGAATATCTCTTGAATAAATATCACAGATTGTGTTATATATTATTGTGTATGTACTTACTGCTGGTGTAACACTATTTTACATAGGTATACCAAAAGTAATGTTGTTTAAGACAATGAGAACACTACAGTACGAATCATCCACGTACACATTAGTTACTTGAACATTTATATATTTATTTATACAGATAGGCAGCATTATACGTGATATGTTATGTAGATTCGTTACGCTTCTGCTGAGTGCACACTCTGAGAGAAGATCTTGTTACACATTTAGTATTTTGGTAGTTGGTGTTCGTAGGGAAGCACTGAGAGAGCACGAGCATAAGTTCAGTGTGAAAAGCAAGATAGGAGAAAGAGTGAAATATTTATTTGCACGAGGAAAGGATAATATAGGAAACGTAGTAAAGTAGTGGTGAAATAGGCGAGAAGAAGTATTGGGCCTGGTAATGGAATCATGGAGTGCGACTCATGCATAATTACAGAAGGTCAATAAAATCTCTCTCTGTGGAGCAGGTAATTACCAGTCTGCGTCTCATTCCCTATGAATGAAAATATGAATTAGGGAGAGATGAGCAAAAGCCAAACCCATGCAAAGGTCGGATTGCAATATGACTAACTTCTACCACTACAAAAACATATTGCATTGTATACAAATTCCTGATGCATACAATAATTGACTCGGTTTTTCTTTAGCTCCTTAATTTGAAAATATCTGCATCTAGTACATCCTTTACTCTATAAATATTTATTCCTCCATTCACTTTCACAAACAAAACAAATTAACAAATGTAATTTTATTATCACTTCAATTTGTAAAATACCCAGCTTATTCATTTACTCCATTGTAGGATGTAACAACCTGGATATTTCTACAGTGTAAAAACAAAAGTCTGGAAGTTGCAACAAAACAGTAACGTTCTAAGGAAGTTTCATCTTCAAATAATCTACATTAGGTATTATAAATATTCTAAAAATATTTCTTGTTGCTTATAAATAAATGACATTTATCATATCCTTAGCACTTTCGCTTAAAAAGTAAGAACAAGTATGAAGTAATTTGGATATGGAGGTCTTAGAGAGATTTATTACTGGCAAAAGATTGAAGAGCAGACAGAATTAATAAATTTGAAAGCATTGCTTTCTTGTTGTTGTTAGTTGTTTTAACATATTGCAAATATTACATGGTTTATAGCCAGCGGTTCTTTCCTAATGCGGAGTGCCATGAGGAAAGTCATTACTGTTACCATTACGGAATCAAAAAGATTTTGGGAAAACTAGAGGAGGAGGAGGATTTCATCTGTTCTTTGTGCTTTGACGGAGTTAGCATCTATTAGAAATACAGGATCTTGTATTATACTTCGGAGAGTCTTCTGCTATACAATAAACACTAGCCGTTATGTTACGGATACTCAGACACATGGTTTAAGTGAGTCAGTAGCGAGTGAAAGTCATGCGAAAGCACCATTGTGTCTGTCTACAACAAGAAGAGTCAGTTTCGGTGCTTCTAGATGCGAGCAGTGCACACAACAAGATTTCTGTATTTCTGAACTGAAGAAGATGAGACTGTGGGAGAGTAGTCTCTGTTGTGAGTCTGAGTGAGTGAACGAAGGTTTACTTAACGTGCAATAGCAAAGTACAACAAGAGAGAAAGAGAAATACTGTATGCTAGCACTCCATTTCCCCCTGTGATATCTGTGAGGATCTGCTCTCAAGCTAAAATAGATGTGTATACACATTCAGGAGTGTATTATTACCATTAGTTGAGTTGGTTCCGTTCTCTGAGGAATGAAAACCCAGACGTAGTCAGTCCAGGCAAGAAGAAGCAGAGTACTATAGGAGAGCTACTTACACTACAAACACACTGCCGAGTACTTACATTCGTAAGTAAGGATACAACAAAGAGAGGAAACATCCAACCTTTGTCGTCCCAAAAGAGTTTACTCATCCAGAATTTACTAATGCCTTCATGCATCGAAAGAATTCCCACATGAGCCATTTCAGCGAATCTTTTCCTTTCCCTGGTTTCCTCTCCTTTGCGTTATAGGTATATTATGTGTATTCATGTTTGTATAGTACACACAAGTACTTATACTTATAAGTATGTGTAGGGATTGTATACGGACAAACGTAAAACTCCACTTATTACATATATACTACAGCTATAAAGAGTATTTTGCCCGCCTGTTAGATGCTTATGAAGACTCGATCGTGGAAATGGAATGTTTGTAATTTAGATACCCATCACTCCGCCGGTTATCACAAAAATTATTTTAAAAATTGCATTTTTTGATCATTTAAATACTTTAACAAGAAATTGATACTGATACCAACAGATATCAAACCGATATTATAGCATGTTTTAATATAAAACAACCCATAGAAGAACCAATTAATTACTTGTATTAACTTAGATTCCATTTTTGCACACAGAAATGACTAAAAATGTGGATTGAAAACATATGCACAATACTACTTAAATGGAATACCTACAAATAGCTTATGTAATGTTACAATATTTATGAAGCATACACCTATACTAAATGTAAAAGGAAAACATCACAGATGGACCAATGCAAAAACCGACTAACTTAACAATAAAATTATTAGACTAGTAATTACGAAAACAGTTCTCCAGTATGATTACTGGCAAGGCAATCTATTTTTGTTTTGATAGTAGTCTTGTGTACAAAATAAAAGGCAAGTTGAATTACAACAATGCAAGTCGACATTACCTTACAAGTTTCAAGTAATACTGAAGAACCGACAACCAAATTATATTCGTAGAATGATTTGTAATTATAAAAATAACATATTAGGTTGCTCTGACACTTCAGCATAAATATTCATCCTTTTTTAGGCTCTCTCTCTAGTGTGTCAACAGAATTGGCACAAAAGAAGATAAGATAGACACATCGGGCGGGCATAATACAACTGCTTGAGGGTAATAATATTTTGCTATATAAACTGTTTCACAAAGTACACATAAGATTCGCAATCGCGTTTCTTGGAGAATATAGGTTGGTTGGGGAGTACTTACAATCTTTTACAAGATCATAGCTACTGTATGACATAGCTCTTCATTTTATCCAAGTTTCATACAGACACGATGTATGACTCTGTCGACTTCGTATTTTAAAAAACAGCCTTTTCAGAAATGACAAAGTGCTCGTCTGAACTTACAGCGTACTTGCTTTAACTTACGCGAACCTCTATTAGACAACTCCGTGTAAGCCAAACCCACAAGCTATCTTTCTACTTAATGAGTTTCTATTTCAATTTGAAAATGAGCATCGCTCAATGTTGAGTTGACTGTTTCACGGAAACTTAGTTAACTCTTAGTAGTTTCCCTACTGACTAATATCTAACCTAAAGCCCTTACACTTCTTCCATCTCTTTTCTCTTCACACACACACTGCAGTACACACACTCTCTTAACTTAAACGAGAAAAGACCCTGAACGTTTCCTCTCATCGAAAATGACTTCGCAGAAAAGTTAGCGAGAACAAGAGTGAAAGCAAAGTTAAGTACTGCTTTTTGTATGTGCAATACAATAACCAAGTGCTACTTTCTTTACATTCATTAAGTGTCTTAACACAGCTTTAAATTACCTACCCTATAATATATAAAATATACCAAAATGCCCATATATCTTTTGCCATTTGCCATTAAGAAGTTGTATATAGTACACAAATACACGTACAGATCACCAACAACACGTTTGCATGGTATCACTCAAACTTAGAAATAATCTGTAATTTCACCAGCACCAACCCAGTATCATCAGCATGGCGGATTGCCCCATATAGAAAAAACTGACTTATACAAGGCGTAACTAATATACAGCCGAGCTACGTGACGAAGAGTTTAGTGTTACAAAAGGGAAATGTAAGCTAGGAGAGCAGCTAAGTGAAATTAAACTTCCAAGTTAACTTAGAATTTATTTATAAGATGCATTATACTTTTGCACATACATTCCTTCATGCATCCAACAGTTTTATACACATACAAAACGAGAGAACTTTTGGTTCATCTGATCGGATCTACTAAAGTAACTGAGAAACTTGAATTTATCTTCTTGGAGAAAAACTGTGAGTTCGAAAGACGTGTGTAGTGTATACACCACTGTCGTCTCAGTTTAGTTTATCTCTTCCTATACACATACACCAAACTAAACCATATAAGAACTAACACACAGATACTATAACGTTAGCTGTACCTATATATAGTGTTACAGTACAAGAGAGAGAGTTGAAACTAAAGATGTGGAGTCTAAATGTGAGTGCATGGTCTATGTATCACCCGATTCTTCTTGACAAAGGCTAAGATGAGTTAAGCAGAGCTTCAACTTTGACTTGGTTTAAGTTGACTGTCTGTCCTAATGTGCTAGGAGGATGAAGGAGGACGAATGAGTTGACTTGGTTGGTTCAATGATGAAATGAATGCATCGAAATGAAGCGTGAGAGGAGCCGATGGCGATGAGCAAATTTGACGCATAGTTTAGTAGTTGATGGTGCAGGCAGCCGGAGTGTTCTTGTAACTCAAGACAACTTCTCAAAGGCCAGGGAAGGCCAAGTCTTTTCTATCTGTGTCTTTGCAACCATAGTCCACAAGTCAACTCGACGAAAGTCAAGCGAAGTTGGTTATGAATGCGTTTTATGAATAAGGGAAAAGGACCGCAATTTACATAATTTCATCTGTAGTTGGGTATCGTCTCGTTTGGTCTTTTTCCCTTTCCTCCTCATCCTCTACTACGCTCTCTTTCTCAATGTGTATGGTCTGTCGGGGTTATGGAGATACCTATATATACTGGTAAAGTACTTGTAGAAGTACAGATACTGTATATTGAAGGCAATAGAATATATACCATATATAGATATGTAATATGCAGTTTATATGTATGTATGTAGTTTAGCTGTCTCGTATTTAGAAAAAAATTGTACACAGACACAGAGAGAGAACACAAAGAAAGATATATAGTAGTAAGTAGTAGTGGTGGTGGTGGTAGTGGGATGAGAGAACATCTTTTTGACTTGGTCTCGTCTTGGTCGCTTGCTCGGTCAAATTCCCTAGATGCTCGGGAGAAATTGGATGAAACAAGAATTCCTGACTGCAGAAGAGAGTTTTACAGATGTAAATATGAGTGAGAGTGAGACGGAGTCTTGTCCCATCTCTCAACTAACCTACTCATGCAAGCAAAACCGTTCAAGTCTTTTTCTAACTCTAAACGAACTTACTACACTTAACTATTGAATCCTCCCAGAGAAAGTTAAGTAATGCAGCAAAGGCAATGCAAAATCGACTTTCTATGAATGTAACGAGGTTTTAGCGACTGGTGGTAGCTGGTTTTAGTTAGTTACAGACAGATACTGTGAAATAGAAGATCTCTCATGGTTTCTGGCCGATATAAAAGTTCACATCCTTCATTCCGTCACATACTACTTGCATGTGTACATACATTAAGGAATTACTTCCACTCTACCATTCAGACAGAGTATATAGTAGTTGTTTACAATATAGAAAGTAAAAAGGATAGCAGTAAAGAAATGTTTCACTTTCTGCTACAGTTGCAAATGCTTTTTGGCTTGTTTCACCATATCATGGTGTTGTTCCGCTTTGAAAAGTTGTACTCGCACAAACTTTACAAAATAACTTTTGATATTGTTTCTGTGTGGAGAGTACTTGGTTTTTGGCTTGGCGACCTGCATTATCTGCATCTTACTTTTGCATTGCACGAACAAACTATTTCTATAAGCTCTCAGTTGTTTTCTCACTTTGGGCTGGCATAAGCCTTTGTTACTGCAAAATATTTGTGATCTTACTTCTAGTGGTATAGTACCCATATCGTTTCTTTATATTACAGTATGTACAACCAACCTCAAACCGAAAATTTAGAACTGTACTATATGTACAGGCAAATATCTGTACGGCTTGCTTTGTTGCTCTTTGTATTCTGGTTTTCTCTCGTCATATTATTTGCAAATTCAGTTATGAACAAAGTTAAACAAAACTTTGAACTTGTGTTCAATGCAAAAGTCAAGTAAATAGAGAGAGGAAGATATATTGGTATGATGTGTCCTATGTGTATTATTGTATTCAAACAACCACAACGTGATTATTGAACGAGATTTATATACAGGCAAACAGCCTATGCATCCTTTGAAGTCATCGTTCGTTGAATAGAATAAGACTACCATTTCAACATTTCGGGTTTTCTCTTTTTATGATGCACAGGTGAGTATAAATGGACCAGACCAGACTTCAGACAAATTGACTATATTACTAGAATCTATATAAACATTTCTATTCTAGTAGTACTGCGTGAATAAACGAACTTCATAAGGACTGAGAGAGAGAGAGTCTTCTACGTATTTTTCAGTTCACAATGGAAGGAAATGTCATTAAGGCTTCCTACAAGTACCTCTAGTACGTCTGTATTTATCATTACTACTATAAGTACGAATTTCCCAGTTCAAACTTGTCCTGTCTGTAAATTATAGTAATTGTATGAAACATGCAAATTGCATTCTTGACTCTCCACCTTTCGTCTTCATTGTTATAGTTTTTTCCGCTAGACTTATTTCTTTCGTATGATTTCACTCAATTTCTACGCAGCATTTCCACAGTAGAAGTCTATACAAATTAAAATGGGACATGTCTTGACTGAAATAGTATTTGTACACACATTTACCAGTATGGTAGAGTTTTGGGTTAACTAACTCAAATGGTAAGTACCTCCACGTAAAAGATTTTAAATGTGTGGGGGACTACACACGTGTTGTACTAATATGACCTAAGTGTTCACACTTCTCTTCTTAGCTTTTATCATAATTGAATTAGAGAGGAGCACGAGACGACACGAGTTTGTACATTTATCTAAAATTAGGAAATTTTCAGTCGGGAAACTTTCTCTCCTCTTAGACTACAGTAAAAATAAGAGTCAGCAAGTTGTGGTGATATAAGTGATGCTCTTTACTACATATATATGTAAAATTAACGGCATGTATAACGCGTAAGTGCTTTTATCAATTACCATACCCCTAAATGCATTCAACGGATGCACTACTACCATAAAACTTTTCTTACATACAACATATCAGCATAGAATACGCACAATTTACATTTACCTATACAGCTGTATAGATGTATAGTCCACGCATTATTACACCTTTTACAGTTAGTGACATTTAGAATTTAAATTGTCTTTCCTACTTTTACACATTATACATATCATCTTTTCAATTTAGGTATATTTGTTAGGGCAATGCTGAATGAAATTGCCTAAAAAGTTCCTTTGGTAGTAGAGGAGGGCATTAGGTACGTACGTAGTACTTACGTGGGCATATAGGGATTTGTAGCTGGTGCAGTTTGAATTGTAACTGAAAAAGGTTACTAGTTGCAAGTGGTAGATCGGAGCACGGGGGTTTCCCCTGCATATAACAGCGTTGACTTTTGACTTTGATTCTTTCCACATGACCACTCTGATGTAGCAATTTAGCACATGGCTTCTCTTTTGACTCTTGACTCTTTCAATATTATATGATATGTTTTACTATAGGAGAAAGAGCGTTAACAGTGCTTTCTCGAATGTTATTGGGAAATTTCATCGGCCATCTATTCACATCACATGCTCTCAAGCTTATAATGGCACTTGGTACCTACATGCCTTTTACGAATGCATGCAATAACCTTAACTTTTCTTTTCTATTCACCCGTTTCCATAAAACTACAATGATATATGAGTTTCACGCACCTGTCTTGTCCTTACTGGCAGAGTAACAGCACACACACGGACAATACCTCACTGTTACTCTACACGTATACAAGTTTCTATTTACTTATTTACACACATGCTGAGAGAGAACTTGTCCTCTGCTCTTCAAGTTTATGTGTAAAAGCTTTTAGCACAAAAAGTACTTACATTCAGTTATATGTACAACTTGAACTACAAACCTGTACTCTCATACTTTTACTATATACTATACTATGTATACTATAAAGATTGTAAGAGTATTTAGTATTTTACCATGGAATTGATGGAATATATAAGTATATATACAGAATAAATACATGCCTACTTATAGCTACTATAGTTTAAAAATATTTTAGTAGTACTAGTACGTACCTGGCATGCTGTAGGCAACAGGGAAGACAAGGACAGTCACAACGGCGGAAAGTACACAAAGAACCTTAAACTTTAGCTTCAACTTCATCTTTCTCTTGTTGAAAACTAGGGACACAGCCGAAGGAAAGGAAGCTGATGTGAGAATCAATGGCAGTCCCGGGTGGTAGCAACAAGTCGGATGTTATTCACCATACTGTGTGTCTGCTATATATAGAAATATTCGTATGTGTAGCAACAATACGTTATTTTGCTATACTTGCACAATATTACTAAGTTTGTCTCGCATAAAGAATGTATGTAGTATGTGAGATTCAGTAACTTTGTGAGAAATTCAAATTTTCTGGGCTGTACACATGCACTACCTCAGTAGTATGTAAAGAATTCACTCAATACAATCTCAGCAGTGTGTCTTGACTCTATTGTAATGATTTGTATTGTACACGACACACGGCAGAGTTTTTCTGCGGGTGAGAGAGAGTCAGCTATATAGTAGAAGAGTTGCACAGCTTTTCTCAGCTCAATTTTCCCCACGAAATCCTACAAACTTTAGTTTCGACTTTCGTATGTATTTATGTTGTATATAATATGCCTAAGGTAGGTGGTAGTATTTTAACCACAACCAGAACCAGCAGATCTATCTATTACAAACACAGGTCCTAGGTATCCCCCAGTATTACAAAAGCAACATGAATCGTTATATTATTTACAGGAGAGTGTATATTACATAACATACCGTTTCACACAACAAGTCTCAAAATATGTTACAGACAGAAGAGAGTTTACGTACAGAATTCGATTTCGTTCAATTCGATTCAATCCTATTGACTTAGATCGTCTCAGTCTCGCCTTGTGAGTCTTGACTTGACAATATACACAGAAAACAAAGTTATTACACTGTACAAGTACTCGTGTATAGTTTCTTGTAAGTCTGAAATGTTATTTAGTAGTAGTAGAAGCAGATTGCTCCGAGGGAGTTTAATATTGTGGCGTGTCAAGCTCAGTACAGCAGCAAATAAGGATAGTCTTAACTAAAGTCACTTACAGTCTCACAGTTTCACTTTCAATGCAATGTGACAAATGTCCACAATCAATGAAACTGTAGTATAGATGTTACTGGTTCAGTAATCTAAAATAAACAGTCAAGTGGTAATTGATAGAAAAACGAGTAATAGGTCTTCAGCCCCAGAACCAGACACTCAATTTTTTCTCTTTCGTTGGCCTATAGATGCGTTAGTAATTTTTTTCTGGTAGTACCTAGGTACTTTTACTTAGGAAGCACAATTTTATCTACCTATACCAGGAAGATACGTGTATCTCGTCGTAAAAAGGAACAAGTATTTATTTGAGAGATTTTATTATTGCCGGAGCACGTGGTTGTAATGGACAACTGTGATCTGGATCTCACTCGTAGGGAATGAAAGTAGTTAAGTTGATTTTTCCTATCTGTTTTAGGCGATATGGTTTGACCTTTTTCTGCTGAGGGTTGTAGTTGTGGTTGTCGTGTTGGTAGTAACAGTAGTTGTGTTCTTGTGGAAGATGTAACGTGTAAGAATGCCCGTGGCAGTCTGAGCTGCTGAGCATCAAGTACAAGACGGATAAAGTATGCTTCTCTTTTCTCTCTCGGTTTTCTCCAGCTGTAGCACCAACAGAAAAGAGTCTGAAGTCTGATCGTCGTCTTCCAAGTAGCAAAATGCCGTTGTGCGACTTGGAAAGCAACGTTCACTATTAAGCTGCATACAAAGTCCCAAGTTACACAGTCAAAGAGAAAAGCTCAGAATCTCCATGCGCTTCTTCCCCTAGTACGTCCACATACTAGTGCTATGTACGTACTACATATACACAGTCCACACCAAAAGGAGAATATCATACTAAACACAAGAGAACCAAACTGTAGCAAACAAACTGAAGCTGTAACAGACTTTCCCTTTCATTGTCCAGTCCAGTCTCCGAACAAAATGCTTTTTGTACACTCGCTACCACTGCCATGTTAATTACTTCCATGGCTTTCTCTTATTATTACGCAACGACAGTCAGAATTGTATCTTTGCTCGTTTGCGGATTAAAACTTAAGAATACATACATTTTATGTCTCTTGGAACAATAATTGTTTGTCTAATGTGCATATTATAATATCTTTAAAATAAATATTAGCTTTGTACAGAGGAGAAACAAAGAAACATCCACTCTTTGGCTAAATGAGGCATACATGCATGAATTTACTTGTAAAAGCTAAAAGTACTAATTTGCTACTATTTACATATTTAGTAAGTACATTAACCACTTCCTCTTTCTTGGTGTGTAATATACTAAATAATTTATTACGTCTTTGCGGTAAACAATTTTAGTTTTTATCAAACAATCAACCAATCTCCTGTGTATGTAATTCTTGGTGTACTAAAGATATATAGGGACAAGAGACATGGAGAGCTGTCCACATGGGTTATACTTGTGTGTCGTAAGTACCTACCTATAAGTAGTAATAGTAATAACTTGTTTTTGGTTATAATATACTGTGAACATTTTTTATTGCTTGTAAGTTATATGACTACTTATAACTCTTAGGAAGTGTGCTATTACATGATTTATTGCAAAAGTAGTTGTTTGGGCTATCTGTTATAAAAGTGTGTTGTGGTGGTAGATGGATGGGATGAGAGAGAGAGTTTGGAGAGCCATTAGACGTTCTACCAACACTACACAACTATCCCGGGGTGAAACGAGAGTTGTTTTTGTTGCAAGTAAATCTTTAATTTCTCGTTGACCATTGGGACTTAGAGAGTAGGACGAACAAACAGAACACGACTTTCTCAAGGAAAACAAGCAATCGGATGAGCTTTTACTATTGTGTACCTATTCTGTGTACGACACAACTGTGTCTTTGCTCCTCGACTTAACGTTAAGTCCTTTTAAGACACTAAGGAAAAGGAAACGGAGACATCCTATCATAAAGAGATTACTTTAGCACTAATCCGCTCTCGTACAACATGTTCTACTTTAGTTACGGCCCTTAGCAAACCCTTCCTTCACTTTATTCATTATTTCTAATCCGCTAACGATCCACCCATCAATCGTCATACTAAATGCAATTACAAACTATAATGTGCAATTAGTAATAATACTAATCCATATATACATAAATACCTATGTATGTAATGTGTAGTATGAACTACTGATATTGTACATTATATATTTTATGTACAAATTTTACTTTTGTATAATAGCGAACCGCCAGTAGAATCTTGAGACTAGAATATTAATATACCTTACTTACAATTTCAGCAGGTATCTTTCATTCTACAATTTTTATCGTCATTTACTTAGGAATCAAATTCAGCTTCTAAACGTAAATGTAATTCCTACTGCATCTTCACCTTTATTTTTTTTTCAATCAGAAAAGTCAGTAGAGTTTATTTAATTACATATTTAATTTACTATGGTGGTTATTGGCTAGCTTTCTTATTTGCACCTAAGCTCCTTTTACTACTCTTCCCACCAACCCGAATTTAGCGTTGAATATTATTTTCACAAGGACACTTGCCTGATGACTTGATATGAATGTTTGAATTTTATCATCAGCGCATAATTCCTCGCTATTGTTCTTCCATTATTTTTCAAATCTAAAATATTGTAGATGAGCATGGATGGAAGTCGTAATTCTGTCTGACTGGACTGCGATATCGAAGATACGTACACGAATTCTCCTTATTATTATTAAGAATTACAAATATCTTGTCTACTTATTAATCTAAATCTAGGTATGTATACGCTCAACAAATAATTTAGAATTTAGCAATAAACACGTTGCACTTTTTTGTGAAGTCAGGTTATACTACATACTACAAAGCGTAAAGGTATACTATTGAACCGTTACCATTTTGCAAAAAACATAGTAGCCGTAACATGTAGATACTACCACACAGTCACTTAGCTCGTGTGGATTTGAATTGGGTCCTTAATACGTTAAGTTCATATCTATTTGTGTGAAATATTGTGTGCATTGCATGTGTTGTATACATTTAGCGTTTTTATTCCTTGAAGTGAAAGTTATAGTCGTATTCTCGTATTACTAAAGAATAGATAGTGGAAGGAATTGTAGTATCTTTCTACTAAGTTGAATTTTATTTACAGACAAACAAGAAGCATGGAAAAGAACTGATGCAAGCAAAGCCTCGTCTCCTACACAAATAGAAACTGGCAAGTTTCTATTCAGAAAACTCTCTCCTGTTTTTACTCTTGCACATTTTCTATCAGTATAATACAAGTAGTAGAAGAAGAAGAGTCGAGAGCACAATCACACATGTCTAGTTTCACTGCATACAAAAGTAACGGTAAGTTACCATGAAAAGAAAGCGAGAGAGAGAAAAATTTTCTATCAGTATAATACAAGTAGTAGAAGAAGAAGAGTCGAGAGCACAATCACACATGTCTAGTTTCACTGCATACAAAAGTAACGGTAAGTTACCACGAAAAGAAAGAGAGAGAGAGAAACTTGTATTGTCATGTGATGTCAGTTCAGTGTGTCATGTATTGTTTGGCGTGTACTGCTTTGTTCTGTGTGTCGTTCTTTTTCGTTTACAATACAAACTCAGCACAAAAGTAGACATCGTTGGCTCCAATTTTGTCACAGTGTTACATACACACATGGTTTAAGAGTGGTATACTAGAATCTCTATAATATACTTATACTTTTACTTATATAACACTTTTGCACAAACACACANCACACACACACAAGTGTTTTGGAAATGGTCTCTCCATCACATCACATCACCCACCAAACAAAGGTAACGTATGGCCATTATAGTAGAGAATCCGAATCTGCAACGTACACTAATAGTACCAGTAATTGTTCTACACGCAACTCACACACAGAATTTAACGAGACAGCTCGGTACATCTATTCCAATGTGTGTCTCGAACAAGTTGTCATAAAACATGTTCATTACACACCAACAACAGACGAAACACTACTTCCCGACTCCATTACAAATTATACGCTTTTACCTTATACACTCTTACCAAACAGTCTGAGCTTTCTGCTCGGATCATTCTACTTATGTATTCAAATAATCTATATTCTCTCCCAGTAATTACATACAGTTTATACTATACCATATATGTACATAGTAAAAAGCTACACAATCTGTTTGTATGTAAATATGGAGGGTAGCTATAATGGTATGTTAATATAATTTGTGTTTTAGTGGTAGTAGTGGGACAAGAGAGAGAGAGAAAGGCATGCCGAAAGACTGTGTAGGTGTATTAATTTGCCCGTTTTATAAAGTACTTAACAATGAATCCACATCCTTCGCAAAACCTCAGCTTTTCATTTCATTTCGGGGTTTTATAAGCAAATGTTTACCATTTATTATGCATACACATTTTCCGCCTTATGATAATATAATGTGCATAGAATATGATATAAAATGAAACTGAGTCTGTACTACGGCTATTTACTAACAGACCACCACAGTTACACACTTGGCTTACACTTTACTACGCGCTCATTCATATTCATAAAATCAGCTTCATCAGTTTCACATGATACTGTACAATATATACTACACAATTACTGTACAATGGCAGTATACTATTATAACAATGGTAAAAAGTTTTTCCAACCAACTGATTCATCTTTGAAATTAACAGGAAGAAAATGTAAGCACTAATTTTAATCACGAAAAAGGCAATTCCATTTTCATTTTCCAAATTCCAGTCATAAACAAGTTTGTATGTATATTTTAGTTTCCATTGATTTAGCTTGTATATTTTAACGTACAGAAATAAGTCTCTAGTTTTCAGTGTAGTAACTGTATTCAAAACTCTCGAGTAGTCTCTGGTCGGATGGTGCAATAGTACAAAACGTATTTAAATTATTATTTCACTAATTTTTTGTTAATTGTATTTTCCAATTGTTTCAAAGCATTTTGAAAGAACCAAAGTTTTGTTTTCCCCGCAGCAAACTTTCCTTCGATACAATTAACTTTAAAAAGAAAATTCTATATAATATCAAGCTCAATAGTGAAAAAATTAACTTTTCTTATTTATAGAAGTTCTGAAGTTTTAAGTGAGTAGACAGAGCTAACAACACAATCACACTGCATAATATGCCGCTATATACCATACCGGCATAATGTACAAGATGTAGTTATTATGCTGTCTTCTTCTAAGCCTTTTGGGCATATGAGAGTACAAACAAGTTAGAAATTCGGAAACCTTGCATATCAAGAACATTCGAAGAAAACTTGGCTTGTAGTTTTCGTAATATTACATGCAAATGCAAACGTTCGCACTTAATTTCATGACTAGGCTTATTATTTTCAATATGACTTACTCAATTTAAACAAAAGTATAGTTTACTTATGAATCATATAACTTTCCGTACATGCTTTAACTTTTACCCTATACATACCTACCATTGTTTTCCATCGTATATAAAACTATACATGATACACTTGATGTGGTTTGGTACTTGCAGCCCTTTTAAAAGCTAATTTTCGGTCTCTTGAAAGGAACCAACTAACTTAACTAATGGTTATGACTTTTCATTTGCTCGGGGAGATGCTGTTTGTATACGGATGAACGCATGCAAACAAACAGTACACTTATAAGTACAGCTTCATCTAGTGTTATTATAACATATAGTACAATGCTGTATTAAACAATTTTCAACAATACACGCAGTCGTTTCCATACATGTTTTAAAGTTTTAAACCATGGGAAAATTAAGACTATTATAAAACGCGAAGAAATTACTTTAAATGTTACCAAGCAATTAAAGCAAACTACTTCTAGTAAAAGGCTTTTCCTACATATTTTATAAATCCACAGAGAAAAATTTAACGTAACACATTTACACACATGCTTAAGGCTTACAAAGTAAATTATAACATGCAACCAAGAAAGAGATTTATGGGCCAGCACTGATGAGTGAACTACTTCCTTTTTATTTCCATTTAATGAACATGTATGTAAAACTTGATCTTTCACTAAATTCTGCCAGTAAAAAATTTTAGCCACACAACAAGCATACATAATTATATTTGCTTATCATTTACCACCACTACTCTCATGTATTTATTATTCAGTACACAAGTTCTTAATAAACGATACGGTCAGTACAAAGTACAAGCAATCCATCGTTGTAGTAGTAAAAAGAGAAAGTGCATCAATTCCCTTAAGAAATTATAGGGACGTGGATGGATGTAGCGATTGGGACTTGTAACGTTGTAACCAACAGATTAGTGCATTATTAGGACCCTTTTTAAGAAGCTTTCACTAAGAACTTGTTTTTGAGGGCAACCCCGTTAGGAAAACCAATAAGCTTTCACAGCTATTCTCATAACGATCTCATTCAGAGAAAGAGACGACTACACAACTGTCTCTGTACAGCCCTAAAAGA
>JABASD010002263.1:0-28507 GCA_019776165.1 Pogonognathellus flavescens
TGTAATTTATACTCTTGCTGTCGTTTATTTTGCTGGGATAGACATTCAAGAATAAGCATTCAACTTTTCTATAGTCAATTCTTGAAGCAATATCTATTATATAGCTGAATGTTAGAATAATATAGTCAAGATGCCTAAACCAAGTGCAATTCTGTCCCCTATTTGTACTTCACTTGGCTCCTCTTGTACGAGGTACCTACTTTATAACCTTTTTAGCTCACTGTGTGTACTTACTACTGTCAAATGCAGGAGACAGCGTACCACTTGAGATTTAGTTAACGTTTTAAGTGTATCTATATTTATTGAAGTGAAGGTAGGGATAGCTTAGCTACATGAACATTGTCAGTACCAGAACAAACATTCTAATATACACAGCTTTATTTCCATAAATCTCATTGTAATCCATCCTTGATCCTTACTTTTCTATACACTCACGACAGCACTTCCATGGATCCAGCAACCTTCATACACATTCTTGTGTATCCTACATTTCAGAGAGCATCTGCATAAATTTTTATTGTATTACACAGAGATTTAGTATTTGATACAATTTTCCATGAGATTTGGCTCTTACTTTCTTGCAAAAGACACAAGAGGATTTTCTGTAAAACTTTTGCAAAGGAGGATTGATAACATAAATAATATAATTAATAACATTTGTTATAGATTTTACGTTGTCTTACTATAATAGCGTTAGTAATGCTGCAGCTGTGCACTCATCTCTTACAATAGTAGAATTAGTGAGACATCCACCTACTGCCTACTTACATTTACAGCACCCGTAGGTACTATCTCTTGTGCTTATAGACTGAGCGGGGAAGTAAAAGTTCTTAGAAGTTTGAAGCGCATTAGTGATTGAATAAGTTGGGTCTTTTCCTATACACTTACCCTTACACTACATTGTAGTACAGGAATTGTTAGTGCAACGGAAAATTTTGGCGAAATAACAGCCTACTGTGAGAATAAAATATTCCCTGCACATTCATTGCTCGTTAGGACAGAGAAGTTTCATTCTTTCAGGATCTCTCACTGCGTATCCATAGGGGAACACTGAAATTTCTCCGTAGACAGAAATGGCTAACGAAGCTGTGTACGGCAAATACTGTAGAGACAACAACTTTCGGTACCAAAGCAGAAATAATATGTTTTATCGCAAAATACACTACCATTCTATGCTTCGTACTAAAAGCAATCCGATTAGAGCATTAGAATTTACTCAATTACACTTAAGACGGAATTTTTGAATAGTTACTTTATCCTTAGCCTTTTACCCATGCCTGTCTAATTATCTATCTACCATCCTTTCAGATAGATCCTTTAAATAGTAATGTAGCATATATCCAGAAAGCTTGTTATTTCAAAACTCTATAGGCTGTATACTTTTATACGTGGTAACAGAATATTGCAAAACAAATTGAAAAAGTATCCACATCATAGGCGCTCCTTTGTTATTTATTTACACATTGAAAGCATTACAACAAGCAGGAGAACAATATGCATTGCATAATACAAACAAAGTGCTTGTACTGTGGCATTATTTCGCAAATGTCGAAAATTTCAGCGTACGTACGCTTTTACGAGAATTGAAATGTATGAGCAGCTTATAAAATAAAAAGGCAGCATATGGTATGGTAAGCTAAGTGAGAAGTGAAAGTCCAATGCCCTGCTTTCCTGAAAAAGAAACTACATTTCATACAAATACGATATGCATAGAGTGATAAAGCATTTGTAGCTTTACAACCTTTAGAAAGCACGCAAATACCCCTAGGCATCTAGTACCTTACACGTTGTGAAATCCATTCAAATAGCTCGCAGTAGCCAGTAGCCGGGATAATATTAGTAAATTGGTTACTACCTCTATTCTACTCTACATGTATTATATTCCAGCAGTGGTATTATACATTTGTTATGCAAACACAACGAACTCTTACTATAGCCAGTGAGTCTAGCTTGAGCTTGACTTTCCGGGCTTGTCCAGGACTTGATGGGCCAAGCCCAAAATCAGACAAGTCAGCCTAGCAGGGGGTAGAGTGCTACTGCTACGGTCCTATACTCTCATCCACCGTATGTATATTATGGTCTTCACTAATACTCTTGCTCTACTGTACCAGAGCCCGAATTTGGGATAGTGTGAACCGAATCGATACTGTAACCCATGCAACCGCCTAAATCAACACTGGGACTTTATTATGGAACACAAGATTAGAGTAGACGGAGAAGGGAACTTAACTGGAGTAAAGTCAAGTCTTCACTGCTATTGGATCACGTTTTCCCTCTTCTATTTCTACTGCTCACTTTCTCTCCTTTCCTATCACATGTATTTATTTCCACGTTTCTGGAAGTCCAACAACTCCTTTAAACACACCAAGAATACTTACAGGAGAATCGTAGCGGTGTATACTAAATGCTTTCAGCTGACTAACTCAGCTTAGTGATTTTGGTGGCCTGCACGTAGATTCCAATGAGATCTTTAGCTACACCGGGCTTTGCAAGAGTGGACTAGTATGTGGTCGAAATTTACTATACATTTAGTCTGTAGGAGTACAACATTAGACAATAACATGGAAAAGGAACGGTCTCATCTCATTTTGTCTATTGATACTTACGAGACGACTTGAAACTGAAATAAATGTATTATGCAAAGAATTACAAGGGTCCGCACTTGTAAATTGGGGAATGAAGCAGTCGACAAATAGTATTGGATCAACTCGGGACTGAGCCTGGCTTAGATTAAGCTTACATGAACATTACAGAAATACGAGATAAGAAATACAGAAATTAAATTTTACCATGCTTACTGCTGTGCTTACCTACCTACCATGTAGTATACCTAAAGGTATTTGATATCTGTCCGTAAAATTCTGTGCCATAATGTTAACGTAGGTAATTCGCATAATGTAGTACTTACTACTACAATATAAATAAGAACCTAAGCAAGTTTCTGGGAATAAATAGTTTGTGAAACGACGTGTCGTAAATGTTGCTATATACCCAATAGTAAAAAATCGATACACAGTAAAACATTTTGTAGTATCCCTAGTTGACTAAACTCATGCTTTCTCTCACTGGAGTGCAATTTTAGCTAATGAATTGTTTACTCATTGTGTTCTGTCGTTATAAATTCTTTATAATATCGCTATATATACAGACAGGCTTTAGGTAACTCTTTTTTACATTTAGTAGCTATAGTACAAGTAGTTTGTGTCACCGGGAGTTTTTGCTAGATCCTATAATAACGTATCTTGCCATATCTCCCATCGACATAATGACTGCCTTCGTGTGAGACTTTGAAAAATATCTTTTACTACTGTGAAATTACGCATTATTACTGCATTTACTATTAGTTTCTAATAGCAGTAACCTGAGACTTTCGTATAATTTGCTTTATAACCTGCAGAGCTAAGCAAACAAACGAGACAGACAGGCCAGATAATTTAATGCGAGTACGTAGTGTAAGGTATAAGATAAGAAAGTGTTCTAAAAACATTGTAATATATGACTTTGCAAAGTCAGTTGGAAAAGGTGCAGACAGAATATATGGTGTTTACCTTGGATGTATCTGGTTAATAAATGTTTCTCTGGGGTACCTCGTGCCTAAGAAATTTAGGTGCTAAAATACGGTACAAGGATACGGTTACAAATTGGGTAGGACGTACATTCGTGTATGAGGACTCTGAGCTTTTACCCTAGAGAAAGTCGGCGGTTAGGAATGTTTATTACCATTTCACCGCAATAAACGGTAGTAAATTCCTTAAAGTGCATGGAATCGATTCCCAAAACGGCACAGTAAAAAGGAGGAAATCGATATGATTTGTTTTTAAACAGTAATTTTTTCATTCAAATATTTCTTCTGGAACAATAGAAGGACTTCTGCCTGCACGCTAACCAATAGTTCAACTAACAATATATTATATGCTGATTTCTGCATCCGCAACTTTCTCCAGAAGTCTGCCACCATCACAATCTGAATAATAAACTACTAGTAGTAGTATTACCTATTGCAAACAAAGTACACAATTCATACTAAGGAAGTAGGTGTATGCATAAGTAAGGAAAACGGATAAAGAAATGGATCCAGATACATCCAAGTCAATATATCACCTTTACGCCCAAAAATTATGAATCTTTTGAATATTATACGTGTATTATACAGCTATTTTATATCTCTGTCTCATAATTGACATAACAGAAAAACATTGTCGATATAATTAAAGAAATGTGAGTAAGAATGTAATAAGAAAAATATTTGCTTACCCTATTCATGCCATTGCCCATTATGAGCGGACGGACGAGCAGAGAAATTGGACATTTAGATGAATATGAAGTGACAACGGCTGCCGTGCAAATAAGAAATGTCTTAACTAATAATAACTACCGGGGTAAGTAGTTAAGTGAATAAGAGTAAAAGCAAGAGTAAACGGACTGATCAATGTCAACTCATAGTCACTTCCACATGGGCTAAACCAATTCAGCCAGAGTTGACAGGACAACCTCAGCTGTGTGTGAACACGAGCCCCGTGTCGACTACTGTGGCTCCATAAATGCCTCTGCTTCTTCTGCAAACGTATTCTCCAGTTTTCTTTCTTACCAAAAGCCAAAGAGAAAGCTGCGCGACTCGCCGTTCCCCAGCTGCTTTCTTTCATAGGCCCTTTTCTCTCACTCTTCCTATGTGTTCAACACTTGCAAGACTTAGTTGCAGAAATTTTTCTAACCACCGTACACAGAACTTACAGTGTTAGAGTACTGGCCGAACTGTAAGTAAAGTACTACATAATATACGTGAGGATATGCATACAGAAAATAAACTCTCAGAGAACTAAGACTTCTGGACCAGGCAATCCAATCGAATTCCTTATCTTTTCTCCATTCCCACATCTACTTCTACATTCTCTGCAAAACTGTCTCGTCTTCACTGCTTTGCTATTCTTTTCTTTTTGTTAGAGTTGAGAGCAATTTGAAACCATACACTATCGCGAATGACACCCTGTCTAGTTCCAAGAAAACAGTTGATCGTGCAACTTAAGTCAGTTCAACTGGATTGAGTTACATTGCCTTGTGGTATTGTGTTGTGTCCACGATCTTTTAAATGATTTCCACTTTACCATACCACACAAATGTACGAGACCGTGACTTAAGCCATTGTTTGTCTCTATTACTTACACAACCGCACAACACAAGGCAAACATCAGTCCTTTTAGGATATAAGAACTAGCAAGAAATGTATATAGCTATATACTCTCGTACACAGCTATGCAAACATTCAAGCTGACAAAGCATTCTAATTTTTTTCCCTTGTCAACTCAACTTTTGACTTAGCCCAAGAGTCTTTCTTGGCAGCACACTTCATCTTATTTTATTGTGTAATCACAATGGTGTAATTTATGTAGCGTAAAGGACTAGTAGCGTAAAGGACTCGTTATTGGCCTTAATTATCCAACTACGTAAATCCATTATTTACTTACTTAACTGTACGACAATACAATGCTTACAATGCACGAATTTTAAGTATTTTTATACAACTGTCCGAATGCTACTGTAAAACTGACCTCATATATCAACTTACTAAAAAAACTAGTATAAAGTATCAGCATTGATTATAGTAATATTAAACTATGATTTCTCGCGAATAAACAATACTCACAACACACCGAGTCTCATTTAAAATAGAATGAGATGATATTTTGACTGAGTTTACTTTTCAAATGAAAAGGTGGCATATATTTATAAGCTTTGTGAGAACTGAATAAAGTTATAGACAATGAATAAATTATGAATCTAATCGATACAAGTGTAATACTTACAATGTTAGTACAATATATTAGAGTGGTAAAATTAATGCTATTGTCAATATGTTATTATTAAACATTGAATTTGTGTAGCTATGCATGCATTAAGTATTCATACTAATTCACTTACTTAAGTAATTTGATATTGATTATTGGCACTTCCACATAATTAAGTTATATACTACATACATGGTTTGATTGGTTTGTAATTTAAGACTTATAAAAAGTTGGATGAAGGGTCTGTAAAGAGAAATACGATACACAGTTATGATGCATTTAGGAATACTAAAATTGTTTCGAAATATAAATACATTCGCACAAAATTGTTTATTACCGAATCCCGTTCTTTGTGTTACCCCATGCATTCACGTTTACAAACATTTACGTTCATATAATCATATCCAGTCACGAAAGAATTTAATATCTTCATGCAAGCCAAAACTAAATAAATACCATACCTAAAAACAATGATAACAGTTACAAATTAGATAGGCATATTATATACTTATAGTATACTAAATACTTATTGTTAGTACCACGGAATAACTTATGTTTTAGTTTGTACAACAGCAGTTCAAAGATGATAATGATTTTTTATGATATAATACGACTATAGTCAATCGTTTATATAGTAGATTATTCCCTGCGAAATATCATGAATTCTCATTTTTGAGGCTAGAACTTTGTTGCAACACAAGTTTCAAGTTGACTACCATAAACATATATGTGGTAGTCATATGGTATATACATACATTAGTACAATACAAATAGGTTGCAGCCAAAAGGCGCATTTCGGAATACTGAATTATTATTACAAAATGCAAATCGCATGTAAAAGCAATCATAACTTAAATCGCAGCGAAACCTATATTATCTGTTTGTGCTTCTAGTCAAAAGCAATGCGTAATTAAATGCATCTTGGAAATACTGGAGCATAGACAGAAATTAGTGGGACAAAGATAATACAATACCTATACGTAAATATATTCCTACAGTTCGTAGTGAGATTCTGACTGAATTGATTGTTTGGAAGTTGGTTTTGTATGTTGAGCAACCCTTCCTGAGGATATGTAGACATTATAGACACTATAGAGATTGAGGTGATAGATATTAATGTAATTTGTTTCAAAGTAAGTTCCCTGTAGTTATATAATCAAAGGGAAGGAAATTGAGAAACAAGAAACCTAAAGTCTTAAATTAACAGGAACAGTATGAATAATAGTAAGGACATAAGTAAAGTACATTAGTTTGCCAAGAACAACTAACAGGCTAAATATAACTAATAGTATTCAATAGTCACAACAAAGTACAAATGTACACACAAATATCTTGTACATAATACCTACAGCTAAGTTACATAACCATTTTGTGGCAATGTGGCATTACTATTGATTGTGAACTTGGAAAACTGTTTTATTGTCAAATTGAAGTAGCTGTGTGTATAAGTATCCCGACGTAAGCTTATCAAAACTGCCAGAAAAATGATTTCAACTACAGATAAAAAGTTCTTTGCAGCAACATGTAATTAAAGAATGAGTAAACCAGAGTATAGTAGTATAGTAATTTTTAATCTTCCTTTAAGTACATATGTAGGTATGTGTGTAGTATTTTAAGCAATATTAATCTAATTAACAAAGCCATGTATTTTAAACACTTTTCTGTATGGATTAACTGATTAACCTACATCGTGCTCAAACAGTACCCAAGTTAAGGATTTAGATTGCACATTACGATACGATGCTGGTCTGGATTATTGTGTTTGCCAAATATGAGAATGTCATAAGTCATATGTATGAGAAATGAGAGTACTTACATCGCATAGTTAGGGTAGCCATAAAATCATATACCTATACCTACCTAAATAAACTATGAATGAAGACTCATTCTGGACCATTTGGTTATATGTAGGCATAAAAGATGAAATAAAACACGGTTTATTAAAAAGAGTCCTTTGTTTAACATCATAAACATTTTATGCAATCCAAAGTGATACAGAATTCTCACTCACTGTATATGATCAGGATCATCGTCTACGTCTGACTGGAATAAATTGAAACGGCAAAATTATAAGTGCATATAATAAATGGACGTTGAAAACTAAATACACAAAAATTTATGTAATTAAGTAATTTAACATTGTATCAGATCAAAGCTCCTTCTTGTAGGTACAACTAGAAAAACACAGAACTAAAAGTTGAACTTTGTTGGCGGCGATTCAAACATGGTGGATTCAGATTTACTTTTGTTTATCTTTGAGATTTGAGATTGAGCGAAGAGTTGCCTGTTACAAAATAGCATTTTGCACAGTTTAAATGCAAACATTTGAGTCATAAACATTACCTACATTACTCATTACATTGGCAGATTAGATTGGCACGAATGAATCACAGTCAGAAATACCTGTCCTGTCTCTATCTGTTTTGCATGTAAAAACTGCTCATACAACACTGTACAGTTGTACACAAAGTTTTGTAATGATTAGTCATCATCAATCGTAGTCAGTAATTTGGACCAAAAGTAAAAAAGTATCTCCGGTTTGTATAGTTGTCGTTTGTATTTTTATATTTGTCTGGCAGTTGTGACCGTCGTGAGTCGAATTTCGAGGTGGTGGTAAAATTAATTACAGTAAGCAGTGAAATACAGTCGAGCCAGGTACAAGACCACGAGACAAGGTCGCCGTAATTATTAACATCTCGTCTTAAATCACCAATCGCTGGAAAAAATCGTCCTATATTTACTAAATTGCAACGTTACATCAGCTGTTAGTTTTCAGCTTTTCTCTACACTAACAAAGGAAATAGGTAATTGTAAAATTTAATATTAAATATTGTTTATCATTTATGATTTAAAAAAAAATCTTTAGTACTACAGAGTAAGTCAAGTAAGTACTTAACTTATATAACTTGTATAATATAAGTAACTTTATAATGTTATTTTTTATTTTCAAGCTTGCATCTCACTCTTTTGGTTCGGAGTCAACAATACAATAACTAATGTCAAAAATGGACGGTAAGTCACTTATTTAATATTTTTCTATGTTTGTCATTTGTCATTAATTCATTACCGGACTAGACAATATTTAAAAGAAGAATTAATTACAAAGTACTTAAAATGTTAAAATATAAGTAGGCACTGTGCAATAATAATTATTATATGATTATACTGTTGTTTAATTAACATTTTATGCATATGTATCTTATGTTTATGTACAAGTAAAAAGTAATCGTTTATGTACAAGTAAAAATGACCTGAGTCATTAATTACAGTATTTTGAGTTTGGCTTTTTGTCTTTAAAGTTACTATATAATTTGGCCATTAACTAATACTTCTACATTATATTCTGTATCGTATTTGTAATCGGTAATCGGTACGTTTTGTACTATTGTTTGCCTCGGCTCGCAGCTGAACGTCAAACTGAACTCAATCGTCGAAAATGTTAGCAACATTCGCGAGGCTTTATTTGTATTAATAATATGAGTACGACATAGTATCAACATACTGTACTAAATATTCAAGTTACTGATAAACATTTAAACTACATATAAACTCTTAGAAATTGAAATTGTCATAAAATTATTATATTTACAGACTTTAATTCATTTGTTTTTGTTTGCGTACAGATATGCTATTTAATCTTCGCTTCTGTTCTAAGCAAATGGAAAAATTGTCCAAGAAAGCTGAAAAAGAAGAAAATATGCAAAAGGCTAAAGTTAAAAAGGCTTTACAGCAAGGTAATGTGGAAGGTGCTAAAATTTACGCTGAAAACGCTATTCGTAAGAAAAACGAAAGCTTAAATTACCTCCGAATGTCTTCCAAAGTGGACGCTGTAAGATGTAAAGTCCAGTCAGCTGTCAGCATGAAAGGAGTAATAAATATTCATAGTCTAATTTTTCTATTCCAGTTATTGTTACCTTACCTAGTTTATATTAATCAATTGTGTGATACTTACTTCAATTACACTGAAAAACTAGCTAATGTTGCACGCATTTACCTTACAGGTCGCTCAACAAATGGGGACAGTGGTTAAAGGTCTAGAAAGAGCCATGAGTTCGATGGACTTACAGAAAATTTCTAATATAATGGACAAATTCGAATCACAGTTTGAAGACCTGGATGTTCGCACTTCAGTAAGGATATATATATTGTGATTCTCTTTTAAACTTGAAACTAATATTCAATTTTCATTCATTTGTTTGTAAAGAGTTTTTCATTGTCAGAATGTGTTTGTAAAGAGTTTTTCTTTCCAAGATTTTCTTCTTATTTATGTTATTAGCCATTGGAGTGTGGAAGATCATTTATTATCTTCCACATTCCCGCGGCTTAACAGAGCATTTTAATAACAGAGTAATCGATAAGTACAACTATGACTAACAATGATCTTGTACATAGAACAAGTTAAAATAATCGTTTGTTAAACCGATTAACCGATGTACTGTAAAGTGTATTTCCTCTATTCAGTATAGATGCTTTTCTAAATTATTAATGCCAATGAAAATTCGACCTAAACCACTGTACTTTTTAACAATGAGATTATAATATATTCTAACATCTATATGTATTAATAATGTTGTAAAAATTATAATCAATTGTTTAACTATCTATTCTAGCAGAGTAGTAGAGGACAGATTTTTATATAGATTTGTATTGATACATGGGGTGCAATGATTTGGTATTTGGTTGAAAATCCAAGTTCTTAAAAAGAGATCTTACTCTTAACATTAGTTTAAAAACCTTAATTAAAAATTAAGTGAAATGAGTAGGTTTTACTGAGGAAAGAAAGAAATATAAAGTATTTCGATCTTCGTATCGCTAAATAAAAATTATTTTTAAATGTAAAGTATTTAGGTAGTAAATTACAATCTTTTGTGAATAAGACAATAATTTACAACTTTTAAATTGACAATACATACTTAACGTAATTTGATGGCTTGAATTTACAGTAAAGGGCTAGTTTGACTTCTTTGTTAGCACCAAAAGTTAATGAGACATTTATATTGTGTTTTGCTAGTGTGGTTAAGAAACTGTGACGCCTGTAAAATATCTGACTGACTGAGTTGTCTCAACAAATTCAGCCACAATTACCTATATTACCTATAAATAGCTCAATTGTTATTTTATGTGATCTATGTAACACATAAAATAACTAACTCGGCTAAATCTATATATTCTCTAAAATTACATAGGTAATAATATCCCCACTCCCCAGTACTAAAATTAGTCATAAATGTAGCCTGGCAATCTTAGTTTTTTTAGTAATCTGTTGACATTATTATGGAATAAGTTTTTAGAAATATTTTTTGATAAACTTTACCTTCTTTTTTATTCTAAACTGTTACACTAAAAGAAAGAATTTTGACCACAAGTTATTTTTAAAATTGCGCGAATGAATTATAAGCTATATCTAATATTCGCTTTGAACTTAAACATAACAGCTTTGTAGGCATTTTATGGCAAAAAACGACAAACTTTCTTCCACACGAAGAATCCGGTTCACACTGTGCACTCATTGTTAGTGTAGTACCAATGTGTCTAAACACATGTAAGTGTACAGTAGAAGACAACTAACGATTTGTACTTTTTTATAGGTGATGGAAGATGCCATGGGAAGTGCCACAACATTGACTACACCTAAGGATCAAGTTGACCAACTTGTTCAACAAATCGCAGAAGAAAATGGTCTCGAAATTGCCGAACAAATGGCCGCAGTACCGACCGCAGCTCTGAAGGCCGACACTAAATCAGAAAAGGAAGACGAATTGACGAAAAGGTACTTGTTTTTTAAACAAATGTGTATACAATATGCCGTTATATGCACTTGTTTTAATCTGTATTTCATTATTGTTCAGACTGCAAGGTTTACGAGGCTAAGAAAATACTTGACGCTTTTCACAAGTACCTGGTATCAAGAGCGAGTAAGGAGTGGAAGTGTTCATGTATTGATGGAACAACAATTAAGCCGTTTTAACCTATAGACAGTTTTCATTTCTTCACTCATGCTTGGGATGGTTACCTTAGTGTGTATTAACTTAACATAGTCCTTGTCATATATAATATTATACATAAAATTGTAAATGTACTTATGTACTTCTGTCACACACAAATGATTATATTATGCACTGTATGCACCCATTTCTTTTATAATTGTCTTCAAATTAACGATATATGTGATTCAATTTATAAGTAAAACATATATTGCATTAAATTTTGTAAAATTACCATTAATTTTATAATTCTATTGCTGTCAAAGGTTTTATTAGGTATTCTCTACTTTGATATTTTCATCATAAGAGTTATGCTCTTCAAATACTTACATATTTCACGATGTATGTGTAACTAATATTAATTACATTGTACATTATAGATTCATTCATAAAATTCTATTTCATAAAAACTATTTAATAGTTTGATATATTTAGATAGATTCAGTTCTTTTTAACATAGCAAAAGTTTTTGTATAGTTCTGTTCTAAGTCACTGCTATTACATAATTGGGAGTTTCATGCTTATAGCATAGGATATACTGTATTTCCAGACACCTGTAAATAATAATTAATTAATGTCGTTTATACGTATTACTCTCGCGGTTATAAGATTTCATTCGGTATACGTTATTTGATTTGTACTACTGCGTAATAATTGTAATCTGCAAATTAACAGCGGTAATTGGAAAGCTTAATTGTATACACACATAAAGGGTGAAACTACTTCTCTGAACTAATTGGTGCACTTACCATACAACGGATTCCGCAAACTGCTTGCACGCAGATTAAAATGAGAATTTGAGACAGTAACCCTTGTACCATTCCAGATAAAGCCATTATGGCAGCCATTATGGTTATCGTTATGTATTCGCCAATACCTAAATCATTTCAATATGCGTACAATGAAACTACAAAGACTTAGATTTGCAAGAACAAAAGGATTCTGTTTCCCAGTTATGTTGTCGTTGTCTCTCCGTAAAGTACAAGTAATCTTATATCTACCTGTGTTAACGCAGTCAGGAAGTGGAGCGTGCTGAGTACAAGAGCCAAATACTGCAACTACATAGTACCCTATTCCTACCATTGGAATTGAAATGATCAGTTGAACTATTTGTAGTATAAAAATAGCCACAGTGCTGAAAAGAAACAGAAGGAAATGAAAGAATATGAAGCATGAAGAAAATCCAGAAAAATTAAACTCCCAAATGTAATTATTTATATTGATTACCCTTGTGATGATGGCTTCCATCCATTATATACCGTGACAACCCCAGTAGCCGCATAGTAAACAGCTCCCCAAATACCTACGCCAACTTTGATTCCGTCGTTGCGACCCAGCGCCAGCATTGATGTCTGAAATAATTCAAAATTTCGTTCACGTCTTTTGACCTTTTTTACACACAAAAAGCACGTATAGCTGTGCAAATTAGGTTCGTGCTGTGTACAGACACTGCTGTCAAATATTGTGTAGCACCTGAGCGCAGAATATAATTACAGCCAAAAGGACGCCAGTCACGCCGCAATACTTGATAATAAGGATATCCGTCGGGGCTAAAGTTAAGTCAGGAGGTGGTGGAGGCATTGCTGGGTCCGATGATTTGGTTTCCTCGGCTGGAACATCATTTTCATTCGCCTCCATGCTCATAGAACTCTTGATAGAAGTCTGATCGTAATTATTCTAGTGGAAACGACAGGAAGTTCAATGCTTCAATCCATCATTACCACCAGCACCATCATCAAGCAAGCACAATATAACTTGTTCACACCGTATAATCCTTATTATAATCCTTAACTGCCAAAGATTTCCAGTTACAATTGAGGAATGAGTTTTATACCAAAGCTGTGTGGTGTTGCAGAACATTAATCAGAGATAGGCTCACTAACAGGTAGACAGGAGGACAGGTGTGTGCGTGTTGTTGTATGGCAAATTGTTATGGAATGAATCGAAACGCTGCTATGTATTTGTATATAGCTGTACTGCATTTTTACTGTCGCAACGGATGTAAATGGTATAATAAAGTTCGCCGTGCAGAAATACACAGCATAATTTTATATTTATTTTATGTAGGTAGGTACAAAAGGAAGGAACCATCATCGGTATGTGAATTAATTTAGTAAGGGAAGTAGGAAATAGGCTTAACCTGTATGAAACTAGTTAGAATTAGATCCAGTGGGCAAGACAGCTAATCTCTTTATTCATCCACAATTTAGTTCGTGTAATTGTCAATGTTACTACTTATGTAACTACAAAGAGTTTCGAAAAGTAATGTACAGATGTACACGTACTGTATTTTTCCTACTTAATCTATTGCTTCGAAGCTCTTTGCTTAATATGTAATAGCAATTTTGCACCTATGTTTAAGTAGGTAGCTGCAGTAATAAACATAGGATTTCGTAATCATAATCATGTAACTGCTAAAATATGTGCAATCTTCGCATACAAGTATACCTAGTACGCAAACAACTACTTAATGCAACAAAGTGAAACATTTCGTAAATTAATTGATGTTTAGTGCTTCAAAATTGAAGTTTCTGTCTCAGTGTTTACTATAGGCATTTTGGATAGTAAACAAAAGAGAGTTTGAAAACAAAGGTATCAAATAACATAGACTTTGCAACTTTGTGAGCATTGTTTTCTACCCTAAGCTGCTGATATTGTGTTACACATTGAAATTGTTTCTACCTAGTATTTCAAGTTTGTTTCTAGGAATCTTGGAGCTTTTAAACTAAATAGAACTGGGATGTCAATGTAGATTGTGTTGTAATACAAACAGCAAAAATGTAATTTTGATTACTTTTGTTGTTTGCCACTTGCAAACAAATAGCTATGTCCCTCTGACTTTGACTGGTACATTTTATATATGGGCATGTGCATTTACCTAAAAAAAATGGCGAAACTTTTCATTAAATAATTCTTTTATGTCTTCTGTGTAACGTCATATTATGATGATCATGATGGTGTCTGTGAGGAAGGAAGGAATGAGCAGTTTGTATTACAGAGCCATTAACCGTGGTTCCCTGCAGTCGCAGTCTCGCAGTTATGTTGCAGTCATGTCATGTACGTAATGCCTTGGTGCAATTAGTAAAGCACATTATGTGTGGCTCTATATAGCATGGTTAAGATTTTGTAGGTAAAAACTTGATAGTTTTGTGATTCTTGGTTATATACATAGTAATACTTAATTACGTAATGCAATAATTGTCTTTCCTTAGTTTTAAGTGAGCCTTTGTTTGTTTAATATTACCACTACGACTACTACTACTACTTGCCCAGTGCAGTCTACTTAAAGTTAGTCTTTTGCTATAGTGCCGTACTAAAACTCATCCATGATGAAATAAGAGTTTGGTTTGGCTTTAGTGTTCGTAGTACATGGTTCAGAATTGCTGACAGTAATAATATGTTGTAGATGTACTTACATCTTTGGGCTGGCCACCGTAAGCGAGGAAGTAGCAGTTGTAGGCATTGAAGGCATTCAAACCCATCTCAACCATGCTGGTGAAAATCATTATGAGATTTGTCGTCATGAGGGTTATTGATGATCCTACCAAGGCAACTCCTGTGAAATTATAGAAGGAACTTAATGGAATTTCCAGAGTGAAACTCAAAGCTGCTGCTGCTGCATGAGCCACCGTCGTTTCGTCTCATCCATCCATCCATTCTTCAGTCTATAAAGCTTTTTGTAATATCCATTTCATATCCATCCTCATACTTACTTTCCTACTTATGCACTTTCCTTCAGTAGTTCACTTTCCCTTACTTTCTCTTAATACTCCATATAGTATATCCTATAGAATGTATCCTACACTTACTTTACTGCTACCAACGTGTAATTTAAGTCTACGTTCATTATAATACATCTGAGAGAGACACAGACATCTCCTAGCACGAGATATTACAGACTACACGTATTGTACTATAAAGATGTAATAATAGAAGCACGCTAACTATTCACTCTGCGTACTGTCTCTTTCTCTCTGTGTCTCTCGTAATATCTGTGCTCGTATAACAACAACCAGTGTTCTTTTCTCGTCTTTACTCAACTCAAACAGGCAAACAAATTCAGTTTTACTTTACTTTGTCGGTACAATGATAACGCACACAGAACAACGTCTGTCTACTTTGTATTGCTTTTGCCTGCTCTTCTTCTTTTACTACTTCTACTATCACTACTGACGCTATAAACCATTATTCCATTATCACTTATTACACAAACTAGCAACCAGCCAAGCTTTGCTCTCAATTCCACCAAGTTTTATGAACTTTTCTATTGTCCCATAAGTTACAGGTCATTTACATACATTTACATCGGCCCGGAAATATCCATGGGAGGAGGACAGGAAAGACCAAATAGCTTGATGTTAGTAATGTTGGGATACATCCCAGGTACTTTACAACCCACGACATAACTACTCCGAAAGAGATATTCCAATAGGAGAAGTAAGTACTTTGACATGTACACACAAAAGAAAGATAGATCAGCCTTTACATACACATGCTTGCATTTTGCTTACGTAACGTACTTATTCTGCTATATCAGTATTTGCTTGCACTCATGAATGCATTGCATTAATGTACATTTACGTAGCGATAAGGTAAAAAGATGTCTACTGTAACGGCAGTAATATATAGCTTAAAGGTAAAGCTAACAAGAGGGTTGAGGAATATTAAGGATTGCAAATTGTAATTGGAAGGGGAAGCTTCTATGTATATATAAATAGTAATAGTTAGTCAAGGAAATCAACATGGAAATCTACAAAAGAGACGACATAGTCCGTATGTATTATTTCTTATATTCGGAAGGTAAAAGGTAGTTCATAGAATCGGGTTTATTTGATCGAGCTTGAGGAATTCTTATATTGCTGGAGATAATACATGCATTACATTAGATTTCACATTGCTTCGCAGTCATGTGATTACTACTACTATTACGTTTTGCTTACAAAGCAGTTCATATATACATTTTGCCTTGTCACTTTACTATTACTAGCGGGGAAAGTAAACCTACACGTCTCGTAATGGACTGTATTGATTAGTTTCCTGTTAAAGGCCGTATATGGAGTTCTTCGCTTGAGAAGTTACTTCTGTTGTATTAAGTGTACTTATTTACTATATGTCCATCCAATGAGGCAACTATCTGTAGCTACGCCATTTCTTTGTAGTGTGTATAGTTAAGCAAACTCATAAATATTTCAGGCTTGCTATCCGACTCGAGTCTATCAGTCTCTTAGAGAACAAAATGCAAGCACCGTTTGACACGAGATATTTGTATCTTAACAGACAAACTCCTTTTAAGATATAAAGTCATCGACTATGATACGAATGACTACAAATACTTTGTACTGTACCACTCATTTGATACACACTGATTTTTATTGGTATCACTGGAATTTTTTATTTTCCTCGAGCTGTGTACAAAGTCTATTTGTTTAATGTCTTTACGGCTTCTATTGCATTTTTCTCTTTAAACATTCGATGGAATGTTCTCATAAAAATTTATGAGAAAAGGTATTTAATATACATAAAAGGTGTAGTAGCTCTTTCATTACTTACCTTCTTCATCCACGTTCCAAGCAAAATTGTACACGCCGAGAAGAATGAAACAAGCAGTAAGTAGGGGAATAGCCATAGTGGCTGCTATTATCTGAAGAACTAAAACTGCTAATAATCTGTATCCGCAAGCAAACAAACAAGAGAAAGACTTTCACTAATGTTTCAAGATTGAGAATTGTGAATAGATTTCTGAAGATGAATTCTTAATTTTACCCGTTGAAAGTACATTTCGATGACCAAAATAATGTAAACATGGCTGCCATAAAGAAAAACCAGGACGTCCATATTCCGGTTAAAGATCTCGTTGCAAATTCATTTGATGCAGCAATCGCAAATGTCTAAATAAACAAGTAAAAGCATTTCACTAAAGCGTATACATATGCAGATACAGAAGAATTTCCTTTTCTACCTTCCATGATGTGCAAACATAGAACCAACATAACGAGTTTTATAAAAAAATCAATTACGTGAGTTACATTTTTTGTAGACTATAAGAAAATACATTGACATTTAATCTTTCAAAAATAGAATAACTTGTCTATACTTTCTATTTAAGTGCGTTTGTTTTACAGCTTACCTGGCTTAGAACGATAAGTGCAGCGACCCCAATCTCAGACAAGGAAACAATTTGAATTAATTTAATTTGGGAGGCAAAAGTAACAACTTTAGGTCCTTTTGGATCTTCCGGCATTTTCTTCGCCATTATATCCCAAAGAGTGTCACATGAAAATCAATCCCTCATTGTGAGAATCATCTATGTATTTGTAGCAACTCTACTACATCGTCATGTCCAGTGTAATAATTTACCCTACATGTACAATAATTACAATAGCAATCCATGCAAATAATCTATTTGTACCTGCACAATGTACATGCTAAATGCAACCTTTTTAATTATAAATGCAAACTAAACTAACTAAGAAGTTATATTATACTATCAGATAATCAGTGAAAACTTACATGATTGTGAAAGCAAAGAGTTAAACTGGAATTGCATTCAGCAGGTTATTATTACACTGAAGGTTGAGTACTTTACCTAAAAATGTATAAACAAAATACTTCAGTATAAAAATAAAAACAAAGTAAAGCCTTAGAAAGTATTTTGTATTATTTAGATTTCTAGCGACTAGTAAAGTAGCCGGAGTTCACTTTCTTTAGAAAATCACTGGTGAGTTAACCACTTCATTAGAAAATGAACTCTCAACAGCAAAGTACGTAGTAGATAACAAACCAAAATGGTTTGCAAATATCTCTACAAGTAATTATGTATGCACAAGCCACGATAATATTCCTGTTTACTTACGGAGGGTTTTGTTGGCTAAACAAGCCAGAGCCTGGTAAAATAAAGTTCTATCCTTTTAGAGTGTACACTAGACTGAAGTTGAAGCGTAGAATAGAAGTATTATTATTATGGAACACAGAAGTTTCGGAAACACACGGGAATTCATTGTACTATCTACCGAATGTAGAAATGAAAATAGGGCTTTCCAATCTTTTCAGATATTACCCAACTTCCTATATCTGTCCATTCCTAGACATGTAATATGCACTGAAAAGTTAAGTGTCTAACCTCCCAAGAAAATTTGACAACTCTAGTCAAAACAGTCACACAAACTAGCGACAGCTTTGGCATTTGAGTTGTGCCAATAAATTTCAGCCAATAAACTATTCTATATACCGACAATGGAAGTAAAGCCACAAAATTTATAAGGAGTAGCCGAAGAATGCTATGTATAGCATTTGCTTACAGACAGAAATGATTTCACCGAAGTTTACCTACTATCAAGATTTATATGTTTTACCTATATCAGTACTAGAGGTGCGCTTAAAACGTACCTACATGGACAGGACATGATATGCTTCGATGAAATCATTAATAATTTTAAGGTATTGATGCACAAAACTATGCTCGATTTCTTTAGAACCAAGATAAACATTCGGTTCACATTCTATTCACAATACAATAAAATGTTCCGGCATTTGTATTTGTATTATTCGTATTTGTAACCCAATAAAGCTTTGCTGTCCTCATTTCACCTTATGCATATTAATGTATTACGTTTGATTATCTAAAATTGTACTCGCATGCACTATGCATAGATATACCATGCAGACAATGCTTAGTTTAACTACTTACTGCACAATATCACTATATACACGCATGAATACATGTTAGAAATTTAAGAATGAGATATTAACATCGTTAATACTAATATAATAATATAAAGTTGCATACAGGCTATCTGAAAACGTAGTGTTTTGAATAATGCAACTTTTTGGCTCTGTAGTGCAGTGCAAGTCCAATCACCTCAGCTAAAGGTTTAATTTTGTGTTACTAGTTCGAAAATGTATTAGTAAGCAAACAAATTCGACTGAGTGTTCCTTTGGGAATTAAGTGGGTAGATGTAACAGGGGCTTCTTAATGAGAAAGTATTCAAAGCAGACTATTTACAGTTAATGCCTTCAACTGTGTTGGTGAAAGAAACTCATTCAAGAGTTTCTTCACCTTTATCAGTATCAGGCAATTTTCATTAGGTATTTAAGATCGATTTACTTATTTCATGTATGTAAGCATTCAGTAATTGTACAGACTTAATATGGTATATCCTACCTATATACAATTCGCAATTTATACGCGCCTAATGTATGTTGTAACATTATTAAACGCAATTAAAGATTTTTAATCTATTTTGTATATTTGTATTACACAATTAATGGTAGATTACTGATTTGAATTAAGTTTGAATTAAGGTTAAATGAATGTTGTAAAACTACACTACAAGTAATTACTAGTTTGTTACCAATTAACTGGATTTTGTGAGATTTTGTTCCTTTGAGGAACCCATTATACTGGAAAATGAGTTTCTTTGTTTAACTTCTATTAATTACATACTTAACCTACTTGTGATTTATTCTATACCGTATCTGCCCTGAATAAAAAAAATCGGAAATGAAAATTGGATTTTGAAAGACACAATTACTTGTGCTTACTGATATCGGGAAATTATGACATTTTAATGAAACATGATATCTATTGAGCCTGTAATTTCCCAAACCTGCACAACTGTACGCTGTGGTAGAACTGTTGCATTGGAGTGACCGCTCTCGCTCTATTCATGCAAATATTATAAAAGTGCCTATGTTCTTCATGCAAGCAAGCATACACCAATACATTACACAATCCGTAGCAACCAAAACGGGTTGTTGAATAATTCTTAGGGTCGCAAAAGAGATGGCTCCTTTAGTAGCGTGAATCACCTAAGAAGCTTATTTTTAGTAAATGTTCCACACGGAAAGGAATAGTATGGTTTGTCGAACCTTGTCAACACATACATCAGGGAATATAATCGAACGATCTAAAAACTTACGTATAGGACATACCTATGCTTATAATACATTCTATACGCATATTAGGGCGTTTATAGTCATTAATTATTTATAAGCTGTTCCGTGTGTTTACCTATACCATACCCTAACAACATAGCATCGCCTAAAATGTTGAGTATACATTCGGCTCGACTACACGATACGCAAATTGTACATACGCAATTTTAATTTCATACTCAGACACAGGATACTTACGTGATTGATTTTCTCATCGGGTTAATTAAATCATGTGAAATAAAATTCGTTGAAAGAACGGGAGCTCGCTGAGTGCTTCAAAGGTAGTAAATTGCTGATTCGTGCTTCCTGCTTTTAAAGAAATAAATGGTTTATTATTGAATATTCAAAGCAGATTCATAATTGCTACTTTCGACTCAAGATAAACAGGATGGTATTCATAATTTACTTTGCAACCCTTTTCTTTCAAGCAGAAGTACACTAATCAAACGGTCAGACCAGTAGTTCTACACATTATCTCCCTGGATTGGATATATACAATTCTAAAGCAAACGTAAAACTGCTACCACCCTTTGAATGTATTTTCCCCTAGTTGGAAATTATAGCCATGTAAATAGCTCGTACTGCTCTTGTGTGTAGATGGACTTGATTGGATACTATATAAATACCCGATGTATATCTAACTGCCGAGTGTTCCTGGAAGTAATTTGATTCTGCTGGGGGAAAATTATTTCTGATGTAAATTAAGTAGAAGCCTCTTAGCCGCCAATAATAGAACAATACTGATAGATCTGCGGTGAAAGTCATTGTACGGATTGAGATGATTGTTTTTGTTCGTGGGTTTTGTCGACAATGTACACACAGACATAGAGAGACACAGGTACCCAAGATTCAACTTAACTACTAGTAAGGGAATAGTAAAAGCTCAGCTTTGGAGAACGAGCAGACTAAAGTTGAATTGGAACAGACTTATACAGACGGAATGTAAATACTCGGAAGCGGAAAGGAATAATTAAATTCTATCGTAAATTCTGTGCTTCTGTCATTGTCTGGTGTTTGAATTGCTTTTGGACATAATACGCAAGTTGAAGCTAGTCTCACATCATCAGATCATCACCTTTACGTTCCTCTCCGTGCTTGATTAAAACGAGGTCGATGTTGTAAGAGTTGAACTGTCTTTATTGTCAAATAAAGCAAAAAATCTCAATTAAACAGCTAATTAGAAAATGCTTTTATGTAGATCCAGGCACTACGTCTGCAGGATTTAATTTATTCCTTTCGACATTTTTCAACTACTAAGCTACTTCTCACAAAGACTTCAAATCCATTCTACACTTTATATTAAGCCATCAGACAGTTGGAACTTGAAACTGGTTTGTTGAGCTTCGTTGCACGCAGCAATGAAAATTTTAACTCTCTCCTCTTTCTCACTCAAGATTTTCATGTTGAATGCATTTCTCCGTAAATTTGTCGTAACAGACGGAAATAATATAGAGATCTGTGAGTTTACAAATTTCAAAGTTGATGAATAAGGAACTTGTATTTATTACTGGCTATTAGGACGAGCACTCGCTCGTAAGACTTAGATGAGACATTTTTAAAGTTTTAGTATATCACGAGGAGTTTGATTTACTAGAGTAATAAATTAGGCAATCATTGCTTTACCCCAACACTAAGCCTTTTTTCGGCACACTAAATATCAACTGGAGACTTGCTCCTGTTCCATTCCTTCCGTCTAAAGTTTTTACTAACGTTAACCTCTTTTATGACGGCTATACTAAATTATACGACATACCTGAGAATAATTGTGATCAACTAGATGACTTTTGACAGTTTTATTAGAGCAAGTTTCTTTTTCACAAACTTTCCTTCAGTAGTTCTACTGTATGCGCTCATTCTACTGTCTGAACATACTTCCTACTTGTAGCATGCTACTAGTACTAGCCAGATATGTTCATTATTATTATACCATACCGACAACACAAAAAATAACAAGTCTCTACTTATTCTTACAGAATTATATAGGTACTCCACAACTATAATATAATTATTATCCTGCAAGGAAGCAGCAAGTTTCCTTGAATCAATTCTTCATTTACTTTTTAATATATACGAATTCCATTCACGCTTGACTACATCATTCAGTTTTGTATGACAAAATCAATACGACTGTATTATTTATATTAGCTAGGAATGTATAATGTATACATGAAGCTATCAAAAAACTGTTATTCATATTCATAGACAACGCAGCAGGTATGTGACCAAAAAAATATAACGTGACAAAAAATCAAAAGAGATATCATCAGGGGCTACATAAAATATTGCGTCGACTACTGCCTCTAGTTGAAAATTACTTTGGCTTCTGTCTGTGGGTATAACTACATTTGAATTATTTTTGCGGGTGGTTACACGATGGTAAGGTAGGTATTATGCAGTATGGTTATGGGGTTTACACACAAGGTGCCTACTGCCTACCAAAAATGAAGAAATGTAAAGAATTTGCCGGTGCTTTTGCAGAAAATAACTTTTTTTACTAAAACCATAACAGAATCGAGTTTGAATCTGATAACATCGTTATTCATTTCCGTGGCTGTCGGATAAAATCCTTAATCAAATGGGCAAAATTGCATTAATTTTGCTAACAGATTCCATTCGAGTGAAAGGCCGACAGCAATGTCTTTTACCATTGCATTGCCAAACTGGCATGTCCTTCCTTATGATGACATTATTTTCTACAGAGCACATCTATCTACCACAGATGCCTCGTTCGTATAATACAAGTAGGGACATTAGGCAAACATAAGAATCCTGTTGTATAAGTCTATACATCCTTATATCCACAGAACAGCGAACTATCTAATGAAAATCTGGAAGCACTTCGAAGACTCAACATAATTATTATGGTCTTTTCGTTTCGTATTTTCATGCTCTTTACTCCCCAACGGTTGAAGAGCTGAGAGAGAGAGAATGAATGTGGTCCTTTTATTTACTCTGTGGATAGTGTGATCCTCTTTGACATTTACGTCACGTACCAACAACTTTCTTTTCATACTCTTCTTCTACAATATAATCCACACTGCCACCACATACATCCTACTACAACATCAGCAACCAATTCGGTCGGCTAGGTTTAGCTACTGCCCTCGTAATAATAAACCCATTACGTGTATGTAGTACTACCATGTATATTATTATCATTACTATTACAACCGTTCTTGCTAACTTCTCCTCTGTAGGTTTGTGCCATTATTTTACTATCAATTACTTATTTCACCACAGCCCGCCCCTTTCACATTATCCACCACCATCTATTCACACATCGTAGTCTGCTACACAGACAAAATAAAAATTACTCACCACAAGCACAATTTACACCTCTTTAGGGAAAATAAACTTTCACTTCATCTCAGCATCTTCTTCGCAACACCATTGTGTGATAAATTAGCCAAAGGTAATATAATTACATACAACAACTCTGAAAGGACAACAGATTTATGTATGTTTCTCGATAGAATGAACTTTACCACGCGTAAATAAATATAACACTTGCCTACACTTATAAAAGCATTGCATGTATTAACAAAATTGAAATAATTATTAGCAAATTAGCATTAAAAGAAGATTGCAGGATTTTAATTTGCAAAGCTTGCTATTTTCTTCCATAAATAATGAATTGAATACACACAAGTATAAACTTTTACTGTTACTTATTAGCATAACGTTCTCTGAGTCTCTGTTGGTCTGAGAAACTATGATTCAGTCCATTTAAGCATTTACATAAGGTATAAGTGTGTCTTGCTGAATTCCAACGTAATTCTTTGGACAAAGCGAAAGAAGCGGAGTTTCACCTCGGGGAGCTGCTATTTGCTTTCCCTGTGATGGCTGAAAGCATGCGTTTCTCTCGCGTAGTAGGCATGTAATGTGAATGTTTGAGTACAAGGCTAGCTCTTTAAATGCAAGTTCTTACTTCATTATCCGACATAGTTCTACCTTACGTACATTATACAAGTGGGACTTTATGAATATGTAATAAAGTGTGGAATATTAGATATTTATATGGAAAGGTGAAGCCTACTAATAATGTTGTTGCCACCTGTTAAATCAGATAGCTCGTGTTACCGTTATTAACATTTTCACTTACATAGTTTACAAATACGCAAATTATCACATCATTTCCAATTACAATGCAATATGTAGTAGTAGTAGCCGCTAAAGCACGTTTGGAGTTATCTTACGTACAATCCGTATACAAATAAGTTTTTCCGGCCAGGGTTGTTTCACATTTTTAGTAGAAATCCAACTTAAACTAAAATACATGGAGTGAGAAAAATACTGTATCCTTTGCTTGGCTTCTAGAGTCTCTTTACTATAAATTATTTATTCTCTGGGAAACGTTTCAGCATCTAAGGAATATACGCTCGTATCCATATCTGATATAAACAGCGAGGTCTTAAAAAAAGGTCTAACAGCCCCATTGGGACTTGTAAAACTCTTGCAACTTTAAGAGACAGCTTATTTTTCTCCGTGATACACAACACATGATTCAGCCTCAAACCATAATGTGCACAATATGCGTTGTAGTCTACTCTAGCAAAGGGAAAGCTAACTTGTATTTACATATTTTAAATAAATTGCACCAACTTAAGTATTATGAGGCTTTTACTTCATTGTGGAATACTCCAAACTTCAAGCTGGGAAAATTGCAAACCTACCAGCCTATATAATGTATTGCATTTTGCTTTTAGTATGTAATTGTATGGATGTTTAAATCATTTCTTCTTAACTGACGATTTTTGATTTCAAAGAATGGGTTATGCACGATTGTTGCCATTAAGAAAATCGTCCATAATTATACGATACTTTTTCATTTGAGTAAGAACATCTAGTCACTTTCTAGGTGTTTAATAATGTGGAAAATTAAGTTATAAAGAATTCATAAGAAGAAGCAAAACTTTCATCCAAGGTTTGAGCACATGGAAGGGACTTTTACATAGCTTTTTAATGTTATGATGATGATATGATTGTTTAAATCGATTTTTCATTTCCATTTCTCTTGCAGTCCATTCCCATTCCACTTACAGATCAAGAAAGAAGTTCTTTCCACCCATAATTGCAATCGAATGCATGTGTACTCTATATATGTGCATGATGTTGCTTCATGTTTAAATCTTTATATAATAACAATGTTTTTCAATTTTGAAATTAAGTTTGAAAGTACGTTTACAAACGCTTCTAGATTCTGGATGAAAATTTAATAATAACGCGACATTTATATAAGTCTATGTCAAGTAGAGCTAAATAATTGTTTTTAAATGTGGTTATCCCTTATATAAGGTACACATAACAAGAATCATTCACTGTAATAATGATCAGGCTGTGACAGTAGTTAATTTACTTGTTATTTGAAAAATGAAGCTTGTTCACCCTTTCGGTCTTATTCATTCAGTCAGTCATCGCTTGATATAAATGATTCACAAAAAATATAAGTACGCTCTCAACAGAATTCTCGGAACCGTTTTTCCATCTTTTCATAAGCCCAGTTGGAACAAATTAAGTCAAAATAAATTTTCTTTGTGTTAAATTACATGTTTACAGATAATGTCGAATGCTATACCTACCCACGCACATCAAATTCTCAGAATACTGTAACGCGAATAAATTGCAAGTTTTTTCATGAAACGATTTGATTAATAATGATTCTGTTTTTAACCAAATTCTGAGCAACACTGCTTAATACTTATTGTTAGTATTACGGTTTACAAAATTATCATAGCATTGTAGATATCACTCGGAGGGGGTATGTACTTCTAGTACTTACTACCTAGGTATTTAGGCAATTAGTACAGCACAACAAACACATATAATGAGAATAAAAAGTTTGCATTTGAAATGTAATGCTTAGTCTGAAAAGATTATTTAAATAATCTACCGAGAATTCATTTAATTCCATACAAGTCATTTTGTAGGATGTACAGATATTTTGCTTTCTCTCTATCATTAGCAGGATGTACTTATATAAGCAACCTATGATACACAGACAGGGGCATTATCTCGATAATGTTTGTGTTGTGGGTGCGGCACTGTAGCAGTCATTTGTCTAAAATCATCTTCCATCTTTACCACTCACCATGCGACGAGCTTTAAGAAGCAGGTTGTGAATGAGAACGCATACCATGCATGTGGCACATCACATTATATTATATGAAATGTTGTATGATGCAGCTTTGAGTAATGGATCTTTCATTACATTACTCAAAGCTTTACGTACTAAAGGGAAACCACTATACACGAGCGAAATTATCGTTTACAATTAGTATCACTTATTTTTTAAGAATAAAATTGTTTTTTAACAAAACACTGTGATTTCGTTAATGGGTACTCGTTTGTGTCCATTTAATAGGGATTACATACATAGGTAATAATATCATGCACTATAAAATGACAAAAAAGTCAATTTATTTGCAATGGACATTGGCAGCCTTGCAAAATCAATATTACCGAGTTGAATTTAAATTCAAATTATGACTAGATATATAAGATACCCTACTAAATCATAAAACCTTCATAATGCACGGGACAAAGACAAATGTGCCAACATTCTATTTTTAGGTGGAATTAGAATGAATATTTTAATTCGCTGAAGAATTCATTTCGTTTTTGTAAGAGAAGCTTTCTATAGCTTTGCAAACAAAACGTGTTATCACATTGGCCACGCCAAATGTATTCAGTGTTCAAGATTTCTGAAAGCATGAATATTTCGTATTTGTTTTCCAATCTCCCTTGAGTATTCACTTCATACTTCATGCAACATATTCCTTGTTTAAACAGCAATTCGGCATCAGTTTTAGGTTGAAAATGGCACAACACTGCATTCTGGAACGCATAAGAAAGTACTCGAAGCTCAAGATTCTGGATGCTTATTCAAATATTATAATGCAACGTTATTCTACTCTTATTTCCATTCAGAGTTATTGATCGAATAAAAAGACAGACTGTTATTTGATAGCAAACAAGAAACTAGAGACTATAGGTATGCATGTATAGTGTTATTATTATGTAATGGTATCATTATAGATAGTGAGTGATGTACTGTGTAAAAATAAATTATATATCACAGTGGGTATAAATATTTTGTGGGTTTTCCTTTCCCATTCCCTTGTGACGTTGCCTCGTTGCCTATTCAGATTTTTGTCAGTCAATTGCTGCCAAACTTGAAGAGACATTTTGTTTTCCCCAATTTGTACAGATTAAACTCTGTCATATTATGCATTGTAGTAGATGTGTGCGTAGGTTTGAGCTATACTAAAGACAACTACACGGGGTTGATATCAGTAGGAACCGGCAGTAATTCTTGTACGTGAAAGTTCACAAATGCGAACAAAGCTGTAGAGATTTATGACAATTTTTCAAATGGTAAATAAAGCCTTTAGAATATCTACCTTTCCCTACCTATACTTTTAAAACTGCAAGACAAACTTTTAGACATACTCATACGACACATCTATACCAGTGTTGTCCCACCTGTCCCGTGGGGGGGGGGATAAGTATAATAATATAGGTCTATCTATAAATATTTTGTCATTAATTCCCAAAGTGACATCAGTGTATCATACGTTGTTTTATTTGCTCCAACTAAGATTTTCGAAAATGTTTTCTTAGCGGACATTCATAAAGTTGTTTATTGGCGAGCTATGGTAGAAAGAGTAAAATTTAATAATAGCTCACTTTTCATACAGTATTACTGTCTGTTTCAGAAAAATAGGACAAAATATTCTATAACCTTATCTGGCGCGGGATTAATGTTTGTTTATTGGTGACGTCATAAATAAACAACAAGTTTATGTA
>JABASD010002264.1:0-28499 GCA_019776165.1 Pogonognathellus flavescens
ACAGACAGACAGGATGAACGTTCTTATAAAGTAGCGTCAGACGCTACTTAATAAATAAGCTACAAAAATTTTCATAATGTGATTTCAATTTTATAAGCAAATAGATAGATTGATTCATATAAATAAGTAATTCATATTTCAATGGTATCTTAAAGAAAAAAATCCGCTATAAAATTTATTTTATCTGGCTACCAAAAATTCATATGAGATTATAGGGAAAGCGTGTAGATGAAGTTGAACATAATTCTACAACTGCAATTTGTAAATCTAGCCAGGTAAACAGAAATTGCAGCAGTTTATTATTAGAATTGATGTGTAGGTAATATATATACGCGACTAAAAATTCAATGTGTGTATATTAATAGACATAACTACTGGATACTTATTTATAGCCCACAATCTGTATTAGATTGTATGTCAAGAGTGAAGGTATAATGTAATTGAGCTGTGCAGTGCAGTGAATGTTTTTTATGCGTTCTTCGACCCCGCACCGCACACACCGCCTCTGTGCCTCTAATTTTACTTGCAGAACTTTATGTACCATATACAGTAGAGACGAAACATTTAAAATATCTACACAATGTTTACTTTCATGCATTGCATACCTCTACCTAAAAATAATATCTATGCCTCACATCTATATAAGCAACATTTCGTCCGAGACGCAGCGAAAGTCCGAAGAAAGTGAAAACATTTTCCCATTGAATTGCATTTACGACTAAACAAAGTTGATAAGAAAAGAGAAAAATTCCATAAAGGAAAGTTGATGCAATCCGCATGTACACATCTCCAACTGCTGACCTACCAACTTAATTCAACTACGCAGACCGGCACAAGCAAAACACAACAGAAATAAATCATCACACGTGTGCGATTGTACTTTTGTGCGTATACGGCCAACCACAAAGGAATAATTTTATTGCATTTATCGCGATGCGGAGGAGTCTACCGAGTTCTTTTCTACCATTGCCAAACGGTAATGAAAAATATTGTGCTGTTCTTTGTTCAGGGATAGAAAATGTTTATTACACAGCTACTTTTGCTATTGTGTGGGTTCAAGCATATTTTTTAGTTACCGATTTAAGTTAACCCGTAAAACAATTTTCGTGCTAACCTTGAGTTTAAGAATCATCTTGAGAGATTTAGCCTTAAAAACTCATTGCCAGTTTTATTAAATCCTCGAAATAACACGTCCTTTTTTAACCTTGATTTAGAAGTAACTTCTTCTGTTTAAATTTTTGTCCTTCTTTGTGTAATTTTTTTTTAAATAAATACGCTACAAACATTTTCACAATGTGATTTCAATTTTATAAGCAAATAGATAGATTGATTCATATATGCACAGTTTATATTTCACGGATATATTAAAGGGAATAAATCGTTATAAAAGTTACTTTATCTGGCTACCAAAAATCAATGTAATTTTTTGTTTGTTTTCGCACTGATCAATACAAAGATTTAAATTTTCTACAAATTCATCTTAATAAATAATTAGATTTGTGACTTGAAAAACAATTTCATTAAACAAATTAGCCAATACTTCAAACAAATTATATTTATCATTTCTAAAATTTCCATAAATAACCTACATCAGTCGATACAGTTTTAACCGAGGAAAATAAATGTTATTTTCAGTTAATCTATGAAAAATTAATTCCAATATTGTATGATAATTTATTTATCGTCCATTCTAAGTACCTTATATAGGAGAAAGTGCGTTTTATTTGGGAAAAGTAATGCGTTCGCGTGAGGATTTGGTATGGAGTGTATATCTGAATGTGCGTTTACAAATGTAAGACAGAAAGACACGCAATTCTTAGGGAAGTCTTATTTATAGGAGGTTGTTTGGCCATAGGTTGTTGGCATATGACACACATTGGATGAGTAAATCTATCTGTGCAACCGTAAAGTCGGCTCATGAGAAAATTCTAGTGAATAAGGAACACTTTTAAAAGTCAATATGCCCGAGGATGAAGACGGAGCAGCCGAAGAAGAAGAGTGCCCATAGCAAGAGTCCTCAGGGACGTAGCATAAGGTCTAACACACACAGAAAGCGAGAGACAACACACAACTCACTCTTCTGTCGACTTTCTGGAGAAAGTCTCAACTGAATGGAAATACAGAGAAAAGGGTTGGTGTATGAACGCAGAGAAAGAGGAAGGAATGAAATCGACAGGAAAATTCTTCTTTTCCTTCGCATTTCAACATTTCTCCAAGTATTTCATCCGTCTCCACTTTATTCTTCCTTGGCTGTGTGTGTGATTGTGTCTTGTGTGTGCAGACTCTTCTTCTCCTCAGCTTTACACTTTTATTTGACTCGACGGGGCCAAGTGTTGACGTCTGTCTCAATGCTTTTCTATTCCATATGCATCTCTCTCTTTCTGTCTTTCATGGCACAGCCATAAGCGTCACTTGCTCTTCTGCACTCTTAAGATGACTCTGATCTGACTCTGTCGTGACAGAATTCTTCCAGTTACTATTTTATTCTAGTCACAGTCCTAAGCTACGGATATTCACATTTCATTAACTCACTGTTGCTCTACTTTCACCCCTTGCTTTCTCTTACTTTCTTCCTCGTTCTAAAATTATTTACAGATGATTTATCTCACAAGTATATTTAAAAATGTCTTAATTTTAATAAAATAATATTAATATCAGATTAGTAAAGTAAAAATTAAATAATATATATTATTGTAGATATCAGAAATTAACCTTACATATTATATACCTCAATATAGTAATGTTAATTTAAGTTAATTTAAAAATAAATGTAATATTTTTTTCTTTGAGAATAGTAAGTAGTTTCAAATGAATAATTTAATTTTTTTAAATGGTAGATATTTGAAGTATTGACTTTTATTTAGAAATATGGAGAAAGTAATAGAAAGCAGAATTGTTGTGAAAATGACGGTAGTGCAGAAAAGAAGGTATTTAATGTTATTATTCTGCAAGATGAGGGAAGATGCAAGAGCGTATGTTGACTTGGGAAGTTGTCAGTTCGTAGATGAATAGGTCATCATCCCTCTGGAGAGAAAGGGAGTAGAGAAAGTTAGTTAGTTGAATTGGAGTGAGGAGAAATAGAGCATCTAAAAGACATTTGCAGTAAGTTGGTTTGGGCTGGGATTATCTCAAATGATCTGATGACTACAGTCTCTAACTCAGTGTCTAACTCTGTCTAAGGCCACTGAATTCCACTCCAATCCACATCACACTATTTTATATACTTTCATCCTCTCAAACATACAATCTCTGATGTGACCTTAGATTCCTTGGATGCATTAGCCCAACCCATCTACTACATTACTCCTGCAAAAGTCCTGCCATTATTCTCAGGACTATCCTGAACACACAGGGTGACCCAAAACTGCTGTCTTGATTATAAATAACCAAATACAATAAAACACAAATGGATAACAAATATTCTTGGTTTAATTAAATAAGAATTTAGTTTAAAAAAGAATCCTATTTTATGTATGTCGTGTCTATGAACGAAATATAAAGCGTAAACCATAAAAAACCACAATATAAAAATGTATTTATTAGCAAATTCCTAGAAATTCTTATGACTAATAAATTAGAAACATCACGTACTAGGAAATTGTTATCATTTAAAAATCTTTTTAAACAATCTTGTTATACATTATTTTTGCTACTGCATCATAAAATGTAAGTTTACTTTTGTTCATAACATTTTTCTTAAAAGTAACCTCTATAATCTGCTAATTAAATTTTACAGGAATTAATATATAATATAATATATATTGCAGATATAAAAAGTGCAATTTCATTCAATAACTAACTATAAATCCCTGTGTTTTGCACCTTGAAGCTAAAACAGTGGGGTTTATTGTAGTTACCACTCTGTGTATTATTATAGCGGAGATAATAGCTACTCTGTGCGTCTCTGCGAGTGTTTCTTCCATGTCGTGGAAGAATATCTGTCGAATGTAGAAAATGTAATCGTAATCTGCTTGTAACTTACACTGTGCTTATTTGCCGTGTCTCTCATCATCTCATCTCTCCCGTCTCAACAACTGTAGCTTCTACGAGAATCTTAGAGAGGTCTTTCACACCCTCTCCTATAATATTATTACTGTATGTCTTTTATATAACTCGTGATACCCTTTACTCTGGTCTTTAATACAATATAGCGCCTATATGGAAGTATAGAGGTGTATAGAGAAGTATAGGAGAGCGATGTGCGGAGAAAGTACAAGATTCTCATTTTGAGTGTGCAACCTCCTCACAATTAACTTTCACTTCTGCATCACTTGCTAATCACCAAAGATCTACTTTCTCCACCGACTCACTTCACTCTTCTTCTTTCCCCACTTCTCATTTCTCTCTCTCTCTCTCCCAAGAATTCTTCCTTCTCCCTCGTGTCACACTTCCATTCCTTGCACTATTCATACACAAGCCGATATCCAACAACTTTCTAACTCTGCCAGTTATTACTATTTAAGGCGATTAATTTTTGGTTACCTTCTTCTCGCTTTGCTCTCTCCTCCGACTCATCTACTCCGTTTACACCAAATTCTAACATCATACACGCTTTGTAACCCTTCCACATTCATTTCTAAATTATTTCATAACATTTTCCTCTCACTTTTACATCATTGCATGTTAATTCATTCAAAAGATGAAATCATTATCTACACAAGTAGACAATCTGAGCAGGAATTTATTGAAACTGATACAGATAATGATTTTCTCTTATTATATTTCCATAATTACATTTAGTTTTTTATATTAATACATAATACATTAATATTAATGTCAATAGAAATGGATTGCATATACTTCCCTTCATTTGTTAGTCCTTATATGGATTAAATTTAATATTCTATTTCATTGTACGCAGGAAGAGCATTGATTTGCATATTTTACGTGTTGAAATGTAAAATACTCAAATAAATAGGACATAAAAGATCAAGCTAGCAGGATAATTTAAAATGTTCTCTTCTTTATATTGTGCCCACTTGAAATACTATTTCTGCTAATTCGATGTAGGTATTATGTATATTTGTTTTGCACTTGTGTGTTGTGTTATAGCGGACTAAATTAACTACATATAATGGCTTTGCAAATCGTATCATATCATAATAAACACAAGTATCTATTACACCCACTTGAATGAGAAAAGAGTTTCATTAGGAAACGAAACCACAAAGATGGAATATTCTACCTTTCCATATTTCCTGGACGGGACATGCTTAAGTTCCTGGAAATGCCAACCCTGATTCATTCCCTAATACGCTTTTACTATCTCAACTGTACATACACAGTAGTTGGTAAATGATATATTTATAGGTGGGCTGTGTATGTAGAGCACATTGAGCGCAGTACTTACTAATAGCAAATAAATAAAATGTGTAGCATGTGCTCACCTGAATTCTAGTAGATATTCTGTTTCAACCTACTGTATTCTCCAATACTAATCAGAATCACTTTTCCACACTTATGTAGATTTTCTTTACTATTTTCACTAAATTCACTTTTTCCCAAGAGAATGCTATACAATTATTTAGCAGGTTTAGTTTAGTTTATACTTTAGCTTACTGCGACTAGGACGAGTCTTGTACTGTAGAGTTGTTAATGCTGTGCTATTTATCTGTACTACTACTACTACTACTTGGCATGGTGTAATTATGTATACTAAAGACTACAATAGATACACTAGAAACGAGGACAAACCATCACAACCACAATACAAACAGAAATTTTATACTAAAGTACAAGTATTTTCAGATACAAAGAAATTCATTTCACAGAACAAACTGAAACACAGACACATTTCAGACATTTACTTTTCCATAGAAGTGTGGGAAAATAGATTTTCCTTTCAATGAGTTTATTTCTGTCTAATATTTAACATTAAATGTGGTTATGCGCTTCAGTACGAACAAAATTATGCATTTAAATAGGACGAGAATATTAATGTACCATTCAGATTCATGTCCTTGCTTACCATGCAAATTACTCGTCAATTCTCCGATTTAAAACCCTGAAGATTGTATAGCAGCAATTTGTTTGTGTAAAAAGGAAGGAATGTGATTATCTGACTTCACTTGTTCCTAAAGTATTATTAAGACTAGCACAGAAGCGTTTTCTGAGACTTTTGTCGGTAATTAAATAATTTGTACACATTTCGAGCTTCTATTGTTGTATGCTGTAAATTAATTTTCTTTTGAAAATATTCAGTCCCATTAACATTTGAAGCAGTAAAGATAAAGATATAAAGTCTCATATCGCAGTAGATACCGTTTTCCGCTGACAAAATATATGGGAACACTAATGCTAATGTCCACGTATAGGTATAATAAATGTTGGCGATTCCTGATTATAATTTACAATTTCAGAAACAATAAATTCTTTGTAAATATTATATCTTATTAATCCTATTAAATTTACAAAAATTAAAACATGCTAAATATAAAGTTATTGATTAGGATTACTTAAGACATATCTCCGTTATCCGTGTTACATAAGTGTAAGGGGATTCTTCATGACATGTTGATAACATAGCACATCGTAACACCAGTTTCGTTAAACGAAAAGAAAGTTCGGAAAAAGGAAATCGGACCGCAAAGGAAATCAGAGGTCATCGAAAATGCTGTGAAGTGAAGTCGGGCATTTCCTTTGGTAGCCTTTGCGAGTACAGTTGCAATAGTAATATCACATCAAATGGGATTTGATATTGTCTGACAAAGCCAATGCTATGCATGTATTTCTGTTTGTCTTTAACGGTCCCCCTATCAGCCCAGCCGAATGTTAACCAACCTAATCCAAATGAAGGAAGGATTAAAAAAACGAAAACCAAAAATTCCCAAGATTCGTCAGCTAATACTTTTGCTTTTATAAAGAACTATACATGGAGGCATCAGACATAGAAAATATACTTATGCAGCTAATAATATTACCACAACAAACACATTCGCCAACTTAAATTGAGACTACTCGTCATTTGACGAATTTTCCCGCAGGTATATTGCATCGAATGAAAATGTAATGTACTATTACAGTAAATTATATAGTCGAAAGTTGGGAAAGAATGGTTATAATTTTTATATACAATATTTTCTCCTCATTGAAATCGTGTTCAAAATACGGTGCCATAGACCTCATCACAATTTTTTCAAAAAATAGGCTTCTTTTCATGCAAAACCTTTTTTTTTTGTAAATCTTCAATTTGTTTTGGTCCAATCAATTTTGTTTGACTTGACTAGGTTTTTGACGAAACCTTTTCAATTTCTATTGTATGATCTTTGGCAAAAAATTTGTTTCGTTAGAAATTCCTTTCGATGAACATTCCCGATAGTATGATCCAGTGCCTATAATATCTCTGTTATTTGGACCATAGAGATAGTGCTTGACTCACTTTGACATCAAAAGAAACCATTTCCGATTCAATCTTTCCTAGGCGTCAGATCGGATCATATCATTTCATGATATCTCCACAAAAATCCTTCTCTATTCCTATGTATCCCTTCCCCGAAATCCAAACTAAGGATTTTTATACAGTTATATACCAGATACCAACTATATCTATATGCTTCTTTCTCATGTACTTGTATCACACAGAATAGAACATGAAGTATGTATTGTGCAGATAATATAATATTAGGACATTGTACAATAAAACGAAATTCACCGAAGAATGATCCAAAAGCCCATTCACATTCAACCCAGTCATTCTGTTACGTAATACTACAACCGTTTCTGGAAAACGATTCCGTCTATCTCTCTATTTCTTTTTTGTTTCTCTTTACACAAAATCTTCTTTCTTCATTCAACATTGTGTGGTGGCACACAATAACCCACACAGTCGTATGAACTGAACTAAACCACACGACACGACATAATGGTACAAATAATAATGGCATCGTTCGTCGGTGGTAAAGAATAAAATCAAAAAATCGTGTCTACAAATACTTTGCGTCGTGTTATGAATTCCCCTCTCATGCTTTCTCTTTTACCACACTTTATTCCTTCAGATATCATTTTCTGCCGAAATAAATCCGTCAAAAACCCCGTAATCTTAGCTTCAATCCCTTCCGACAGTTTTGCCACTTTCTGCTACTCCTTACTGTTTTCTGTGTTGGGACATTGCTACGAACAAACGGACACAAAAACAGCGAACCGCATTAATCGCAAAAACTTTTGAATATTTTAAAGAAAAAGAAATGACATTTAAAGAAAGATTTACAAAATGATTCTCCTAAGGAAATCGATATATTTTTAAAGCATTTTATTTAACATTCTTCAACCTTGTTTAAAATATAATTTCGTAAACAGAATTTGCCAATTGATGTGGGTATATAATATTGATTTTTTCCTTGAATTTTTACTGCTCATAAAAAATGTAGTAATGATTTCTCGTATGCGACAACTTAATTTCCACCATTGCAAATAGGATTGACATAATAATATTATTTTAAATAACTACTTATTATACAAATAGAATGAATGAAGGAGAAAAACTATTATTTGCGAATGTATTTATAACTACTATAGAAAGTATAGCTAAATACACACTTGAATATATAATGGAGAAAATAGCAGTAGGATAATACTGCTGTGACATATGGAAATGCATTACTTCATTTTATAAGGGAAATGTAAGTGCTTTTGTGGAATATAATAATATTTGGCATATTACAAGTTGAAGTGAGTTTATATGGCAAGGAGTGTAGTGAGTAAACTGTGTGAGTAAATCACTGATTATCTATGAGGTGTAAAATGACCTGTGAAGATGGAAATTGAAGAGAAACGGGAAGGAAACAATCGTTTCTTGAGCCGAAGAAAAGACTCTGAACAAGTCTCAGAGAAGACATTTTCTTTATGGTGCGAGTAGACGAGATCTAATCGGGCAATAATCTCTGCACTTTTGGCACCAAGCGAGAAACATCTTCCTAAAATCTTCTTCTTACTTCCCCCATTCTTTTCCGCTTTCGTGTGAATGCTATATCCTCCTAGCCATACTCTAAAAATACTAATAAACTATAACCTTGCATACACACTTACCGTATATAGACTTATATTATTTGTAAATCCGTTGTAACCATTATGCTATATACAGTTTATATAGAATGCGTATAATTTACGGTGCAAACTATTCCACCAAACTACAGCTAATATTATCACTGTTAAAATAGACATCTTTTAATCTAAGTCTTCTCACAGGTGCATCTACTTTGCTCTTTTCTACATTAAATATAAAATCTAAATTCTTCTAAATTGAATCTAAAGATAATGTAGAGTTTTATAAAAACTCACACTAAAATTGCAAATTCATTAAATTCTTTATTCTATTCACAATTCTTCATAACGACTTAACAAAAGTAAAAGTTATTCATCTGATATGGAGATAGGTAGAAAAATGGAATTTACTCATATGCTTCCTTTCGCTTACCTGAAGTAAGGTTTGATGGTTACACATTACACAGTCTAACTACATTACGTATTTTCACAAATAGCCAATTAGAACCACAGTAGACCTAAAGATCTCTTAAAAGACTTCTTATGGGGTAAAAACTACAAACGTTTAAACACTAACCCCAATTTCATTTTCCAAATATTTTATACTTCTTGTTAGCTCTCAAATGATTGAAACGTAAAATGCTGTGATAACACAAACTTCGTTCTGCTATGTTATGCTACAATCGAATATCTACACCACATCCATACAATCAATCATTATTATGTAGGTAACTTACTACAAAATACATTTCTCTGCAAAGTACCACAGTAAGAATGATTTGAAAAATAAAGTTGAGTTTTGTACGTACCTTATGATTACCCAAATTTTCTACAACGCACGGCAAGGATGCGTCTCTCCCTACTGCGACTGTGACATTAGGAATCGGTTCACCAAATTTGGGTCCTTGGTTCAGTGCTGGAAAAAATAAAACACAAAAATCAATCTCGGATCTATATAAACTCAACTTTCGATTTTTCTTATTTTATCAAAATCATGTTTATTTAACTAATTTTACGTACCTACTAAATAACTAACTAATAGTAACTTTTAATTTGATTGATCATTTAGAGAAAACCAATTAGATAATTCCCCAAATGAAGTTGTCTTTCATTCGAGGAAGCAATATTCTTAAATTATTTACGAAAACTTTTGTTATTCAATGAACAATAGTAAAGTTTCGTAAGTTCGTTTTTTCTCTAAGTATATAAAGCACCAATATATTATTCATAAAATAAATAATATAGGTATTTTAGTTTATGTTATTAAATAAACCATACGTATAAAAGTCAGTGTTTTGTACGATACAAACTTAGAAACGATCCTAAGCGATTATTTTTGAGCATGATTGTATTATAGCATTTGCAAAAAGGACGTGGATCAATCAATCATTCCACCAATTTAGCAAATGTGAAATAAAGTAAGCAAAAACTGAGAATGATGGATAGGGGAGGTTGTAAATGGCAAACAACTTTATTGTGTAGTTGTATTATAGACTTACAACTAGAAAATGATGCATGGGAGTTGGAAGTTCTCTTTGATTCTTCCAAACAAAGTTATTGTTTACAAAATCACAATACATTTTAGCTATCCATGGAAGACAGATACATTATAGCAACTAAATGCAAGCTGACAGCCAGCCAAAAGCCAACCACAAGTGAATAAGAAAGCTGCTTACAGCCTCTAATCCCTTTTACAAACCATGTAGGCAGAACATGATCATTAAGCATCAAATCTCCCCATATTACACGATACATCGTTACATAATTGCTCAATATCTTTCAACTTTGTATAGACACTGTGTGTAAAAAAACGAAACGTAATCTTTTATTATGTAATGTACAGTATGATACAAATAACATTAGAGCTACAATTTTTTAAAGTGTGATTTCACTTTATTTTTAGCTTCTATATTAATCTGAGCTAAGAACCCACATCTTACAGCAACAGTCTGCTTCACTTAAATCTGGTTAAATAATGTCTTTAATATTTTATACAGACATCTCTACTTTACCTTAATTTTTATTAGTGGTACTAATAATTTTTAAGCACGTTTAATTTACAAAAAAACTATTTTTTAATTTTTATTAACAGAAAAAGGCAGTATATTTCAAAAGAATAAATTCAGTTTGAACGTCTCACTTTTCATGTCTGCTTTTGGTATGTTACTAAAATCATGAAATTTTTTGGTACAATGGAGTTTCGAATCGGGTTGAATTTTTTGGAACATAAAGATGAGAAAACTGGTTGGGTTAAAATGGAGCTTTAACATGGAGGAGAGATTTTTATATATTTAGGATGTTGATCTCTTGAGATATTTGCTAGGAAGGTGGAATTGAGCCACTAATAAAAGGTTGGATGTACGAGTGAGCGAGAAAGATGAAGAAAAACTATTGTTTAATAGCGTGTGCTAACTGAACTCAAGTGTGGATAAGTTAACTTTAAGAATGGAGTGAGAAAGAAAACTTTAGGCAATAATATTATTGGAACTGATCGCAAGTCAAGAGAGAAAGTCAACCAGCAACTCTCTCCGGTCGAATTTACTTCCCATACTCCCGCTATATTCTTACTTTCTACACCTTTACGTCCACTTAGGTATATCAATATCTACCTGCATGGTCATATTCACATTATATTGCAGATATAAGTATTAGTGTTAACTTGCTTTTTTGGTATACATACTGGCTTCTTATAATTATATGAACTGCACTAGTTCTAGTTCTAGTTGTTTTTCCAGTTCTTTTATATTAGTAAAAAGTTTAAAGGTACAAGAGCTGCCTTCTGGTTTACACATTCTCATAAATTTTGATTCGAGGAGTACAATATATATACAAGTCCGTTTTATATGTACAATATTGAATCAAACCTATTCTTACTATCGACATTTCACTTACACGCATACTTCTTTACGACTAAAACAATAACTTCCCCCTCTTTTCATTTTTTCCTGTTCAGAGTTTTTATCAACTTAATCTTATCTAAATCTCAGCGCAATCGGAAAGTAAGGCAATTCAGTTTTTCTTGTGTCGTTCAACAACAAACGTCTAGACACAGTATTTTTAGGCAATAAGAATAAGTGGCTTGCTTAATGAATTTAAAAACCTCAATAGCAGCTACAATTTGCTTTACAAATTCCTTTTATTTAAGCCGCATTAGCTAATAACTACCCTACCTCCAGCAGAATTAAAGTTTTAATGCCATGTCCCTTTCTTCACAACACCTAAGCAGAAAAATGCGAAATAATTTTCAAAAATGGAATTCTATAGACATTTAAAAAAACTCTCACATAAGGCAAAACGGGAACTAGAATCAATTTACCAAGTCAAAAAATCTGCTTTAATTAAATTATTAGAAAACTTTTCAACTTTGATATTATATGGAATTAAATGAATTACTGATAATTGTTGGTGTATGTAAGAAAGTTAGTGAATGTGAAAGCACATAATATATCTCCATTTGTAAAGTTTTCTAGTGAATACCCATTTTTCCATTGAATTCTTATATTCAAAGTGGCATATTCCGGCGCAGAAAAATAACTTAAATAAAATGGAGTATCGTCGTGTATCAATGATTCATATGGATCCAGATCGTCCTTTTCTTTTCTCAGGGCAAACCACGAAGAAAAGAGACTAAAGTTTTTTCCAATCAACCAAAAAGCAAGAGCAGGAGGAAAGCAAGTGAAAGAAAAGGAGAGCTTTACACACAGCAATTTTTGTAAATAGCAATACTAATAGTAGAACTGGCTGTAGTAGTTGGAGTATCTTTCCTTGTGAATGTGTGTGTATTACTATAGTGTATTGTGTATTGCAGCAGAAAAGGAAAATGCCAATTCTTCCATCGCAAGTTAAGTGCAGTAAGAAACTTGCTATTATTCCTCACTCTCTTTTCTTTGCTTTTCATAAAGTCGAGTTGTTCGAGTTGGAGTATGTGGATGAGAAACACACCAAAACTAAAACTGCCAGCCTTGCAACAAAGAAATTGAATAAAAAATACCAGTCAACAAGAAACGCTCGTGGATTTTACAACTATAACTCTTTATATACAAATTATAGTCTTAATAAGGGTTTAGTAGTGCCTTATATACAGACAGAACCATGTAGAGTTAACACATATTGTGCAGCAGAGCAGACTCGCAAAAATAAAAATGTGATGACCATAACACATAATGATGATAATGTACTACCACGCTAAGTCAATTGAAAAATCATTTTCTTGAAACCCAAGTACCTAATATTTTTCCACTCAAGATAGAACCTTCTGCTGTATTTCACTAATTAAATCCATCCACAATTCCTTTCATATACAGATAGTATATGATTAACTTTTGGAGAACTATAATCAATTGATTAAATTACAGATTACATTATATGTTGACATTCGAAACTCGGAATATCTACAGGCATTAAAAGAATGGGCCATTAGTATATCCTGTATTTTACAAAAGTGCTATGCTATTAGTAATCCTCCTGATAGTAAGGATAGTAAAAGATCTTTAAAATTAAGTATAAGAGTAGGAGTTAGTTAGTGATTGTTTATTTCCCATGAAATACTTAACTCGACCGAAGGAAATAAAATTTTCGAAGTAAGTAAATACAAATCAATCAATGAATACGAGTAACCTACTAAACCTACAACAAATTATCCATGAAATATATAAATTTGTCAAAATATTTAAGTAGGCACTTTTAGTATTAAATGGTATAGGTATCTACTCTCTACATAAAAATGTAGATAGGTATGGTTTACATTTTTCAGATCCATAAATGTACAACTATTGGGGAAAATGGACACGTGTCGATGTCATTTAGTGTTTAGATAATATAGGTAGGTGCCTAAGTAAGTAGGTATCTTCTAATGATAACAAGACTGACTGGGGAAAGAAAACGGCATTTAGAATCATTTGACTAGATTGCATACGTATGTTGTGCGTTACTCAATGCAGCATTGATACAACACATTTAGAAAGAGAAAATGTAGGAGAGAAAGTTATTTAGTTGTAGAAAGCTCCGTGGAAGAAGCAGAAAAGGAGGTAAGTAGCAACTACTTAAGTAGGAGAGCGGCATTGTGTTGTTTTGTTCTTTACTTTTCCTTTGCTCAGTCACATTCACATTCCTCATCGGTTTTGCTTCTCTTTTATTTTCACTTGAATCAAAGTGCTTTCTCCGCCTCTTCACATAGGTAAACACTCATACTCACAACCAAAAGAAATAAAAATAATATTCCTAGTAATTTCTGAACACACGAAAGTAAACGCAGCAGTGCATCATCCTATTCATCTTTCTACGTCTCAAACGAGTCTCTGTATACATAAGTACAATGTAAATGCTACATATGTTACCAAGCTTTTCATAACTCCTTTTATTCATCAATGTAGGAAATCTTTGTGGTCACTTATGTAACCGTAACTTTATGTAACTGTTTTTATTTATGTTTGTATTTTGTATACTAATGAAATACACCCATCCACCCTTTGAGAAATATTGCTACATAGTAAGTGCGCATCAATTATGCGTAATTGCAACCAGTGGCAGTGGCATGTTCCTTTTAATAACTTTTTTGAATCTTTCTTAGTTTATACAATATCTGTCAATTTTTCAACAATCATTCTGAGAAATTATTATGTTGATGTTTCAAGGTTCAAAGCAAAAGAATGAATATTTGTATTTGCAGTTGTTCGAGTTCTTATAGTAATCATTCATTTACTCGTCTGCATTAACATGATTTCAAAAAGAGCATAATGGTAAGTTACATACTGTATACAAAGTGAGTATTTAGTATTTACATAATATCGCAATTAGTTGCATAATATACAATTAGTCACTACATGCATAATACAATACAAATATAATTTTAGTCCCCAGATAATTAAATATGTAGCTCGAAATAACGTTGTAGTTGTATATTTAATTGATAAAATTCTAAGTTTAGATTTTTAGCAGACGGCAGACATAACAATTGCAATCTTGAATACCGGTGCCTATTTGGTACATTTGGTATTTGTATGAATGCATAAAAGGCAGGTGCAAATAGTTTTATCTGCATTTAATTTATTATCCTTCTTTGTACACACGTAATGAATCTGGAAACTAATGAGGCAAGATAAGGTTGCAATGGACAATTGGAGCAATCACTATCCATGACAGAATTACAAGTAATTCTGCTGACTGTTAGTAAATAAGTGTGATTCTGTCACCGCAGTCCTTTCCTCAAGGACATCATTGCGACCACTTCTTTAGCCTTACAATACAGAAGCCGTCTTCCTATAATACACCGCTATAATCACTCTCTGAATATTCTGCAATGGGAAATACCACAAACACCCTTATACAATATTTTCCTCTTACTAGTTATATTTTATTCTACTTATTTCTATTTCTGTATATTATTCTCTGTCTTCGCATTATTAATCCTCGATTGGAAATCCAATAGTTGTCCTTACCACATACACTAGAGCAATCCACGATAAAGTACTATGGACTTTCCTAGAAAAGCACACAACAAAGCAATAAGACGTGTCCAGATTGAATACACACGAAGAAGAGTCTCACTCTGAACAATCCAAGGTTGAAGAGTACCTACAGATTGCATGGGAAGGCTTATAGCTGGTAGATAAGAGAAAAATCGGTTGACTCAGAGCAAAAGAGAAGTTGCAATGCAAAGCAATTTATTTTTTACTATTGGACAAATGGGAACACTTACGTCTCTCCTTAGCACAACCTTGTGTTCTCTCTCAACTCTTTCTCTATACACTTCCCTGCTATTAGCAGCAACATCGTCTGTACTGTAAACCAAAGGAATTCCAGTACGATTTGTACAGTGTACTATTTATAAGAGATTTACATATAGACACTTTAGACACGTATAGGTATCTATAGAAGGGAAAATACATTTATAAACACGTGAGACTAATCTGTGTTAATTTTCCCACAATGACTTGTACGGAGACAATGCACATTACATTGCTATTGCTTCCCCATCACTTAACTACCAACTCTTCCTCCATTTCACAATTTATTACCGTATCCACACAGCCATGCTTTACAAACAGCAGTAATTTTTTACATTGCCCTTCTGAGTCTTATCAACACCTCATCTTAAGACTTTTAAAGATTACACTTTCTCCTTTCAGCCTGTGTAATTATTGCGCTTTCTTAATAAATGACTTCAACTCACCACATCACCCAGTTTCCGCTTCAAAGCACTTGCACTTTGACTGCCATTATTCTACACACTTCTACCATGTTATGTTTTCTCTATATACAATTAATTTCACCACGTGGACAATTTTTCACGCTTAGTACGTCTAAGCTTCTTTGCTGTACATTATATTACACCATTTTTTACTACAGCAATAATGGCAAAGCACATTTTCAAAGGTAGACAGAGCATTTTTTCGTAGGTATAGTCATAAACTTATTTTTTGTCTATATTTGTTGTAAAAGTACAAGTAAAACTGATATGTAGTGGAAATGTGCTATGTGCTTTTTACTAGTGTGTTTCATTTCTAGATAAAAAAGAGTAGGACAGAAGAAGAAGGTAGTATATATTTACTTCGTCGCAGTCGTTGTCGTTTGAGTTCATGCATAAAGTTAATAAACATTATTTCCATTAGATATTCCTGCAGATATGAGCATCACTGTCCCATAAACTATGCAAAGGGAGAAGAAGGCAAGTCACTATCGCACTTTACTCCTTTAGGACAGCACACAAGGCTGGTGTAGAAAAGGGGTATATAACCTTCAATTCATTTTTGTTGCATAAAATGCAGCCGCCTGTCCGTCCCTGTGTGTTTGTAGGGAAAGAATGCCGGGGAAATTCCATAAAATATTCTTTCCCTCACTCACAATAACACAAACAACAAAATCAACGAATCCAAAAGTTTTCACAAAAATATTATGTAAACTAGCAGCAACCTATATTACACGCTACGCTTTATTACAATACCGAGAGAGTAGTATAGTAGAGGCAATGCTTTGTATGCTTAAAAATATTTGTGCGTTTGTGTGCGTGTGTTGTTTTTAACAAAAAGAAGCTGGGTATTGCTATACACCCCTTCAATCTTGGAAATACTTTTACAAGGTAAAGATATGCAGAAGGGAGCAGTAGGGCAAAATAATATTTAAATTGCAGAGGATTTGTATAAATACAACTATTCCTTAACCTTATTGCATTCATTCTACCTATCTATATATTACTATAAGAATTTTGTTTTTCAAAATATCTGTTAGCACTTTGCCCGGTAAAATCACAAGATTCAGACAGGGACATTGAATCGAAGAGAGAAAATCTGGTGCACTTTGCTGTATTGCTTTTTCTACTTTTTGCGTAGCGATTTGTGTTTTAGTTGTAGTAGTAGTAGTGGCTTAAGGCAAGTTGATTTTTCTTTACGCACATATAATATGATAATACAAATATATACTGCTTTTTTCATACAGAAGTGTGAGAGCAACAGAATAAAAAAGCATGAACCTTGCAGCACTACAATCGCACCTCGAAGAACAAAAGTGAGTTAGAAATAGACACGATGTGCAGTGACTGTTGCCACTGGGCTTAAAATACCGTTGTACTTGGGAAAGCAAATCTGTTTATGTATATATGCTAATACACATGGTGCACAGTTCAACACGAGTAACCTCCCCAGATATATATGTCGTATATGTATAGGGAAAAGACATTTCCTATATATTTTTATATAGCTAGACACAAAAATATATGAATGCAGAGATATAAATTTGCATAAAAAAGAACGTTGTGTTGTATATGCGCTTATTTAAGACGTGTGTGTCTGAGTGTTCGTTTCCGATAGTTTGAAATGGAAATGGGGAAAGGAAGAAAATTCTGATGCAGTTTAGTAAGTAAAAGACGGAGGGTGAGTTGTGGATGGATAGGCACGTTGCAACAGATGGATCATGAACGAATGCAAAGCCAGAAAAAGCAACTGCGTTTACTATAATATTCATTCATATAATACTTTGCCACTCACAGTGTGCTTTACAAACAACCAAACGATGCGATACTTACTATACAATTCAATACCTAACGACCCGTATCATACATAAGACATCTTTGAGCTTTGAGAAAATTACGAATTTCCTCAAAGGAAATTCAATCCATACATTCGAACGCCTTCAAATCACCCGTTCATTTAATTTTCAGACAACTTTAGCATAATTTTATCTCATTCAATTATTTCTCGTATTTTTATTATTTAAATTAGATTCATTTTAATGTAGATTCCTTCGACGTTGTGGCACCTACAACATGTAATTTCTTATTTAAATTTTTCATTTTTACTTTATACTCACTCAGTTTAGAAGTGTAAATGCACATTGACTTAGCCCTTTAATTTTGAAAAGTTTAATGCTGAAAGGAGTATGATCAATAAACACCTTACTACTACTTAAAAGACTAAAAAATAAATTAAAAGCAATAAATGTGAATAATTTAACACTTTTTTCTGGTTCAATCCCCGATGCTGTTAATTGTATGGAAAAGAGTATAGGTTTCAGCATAAATAATCGGATTGCAATGAATGGGGTGAGCATTCGCCCGTGCTGTTGTGTTTCTTCCAGTATTTTTATATTTTTCGTGAATGAATTCAGACAGGGATAAGGTTGTTGCCTTTGTACTTGTGTCTGTAGGTTTTTTTCATGGTGTATATTTGTGTATGTCGTAGTCGTACAATCATCCCCTGTCTCGCCCGTTTAATTGCAAGTTTGAATTTATAGGAAAATGGGAATAATTGCCGATTTTATCAAGTCACAGCTCACACAGGAATAGAAATGGGACTGATCTTTGATCTTAACTGCCCCGACTTCACCCCAGATACGAAATACAAAATTCCATTTATGTATTATCCGTCTTCCATAAAAGAAAGGTACATTCAGCCATTCCATTTATCGTCCCTTCTCACACACACATACATACACACACATTATACACTGTCTCAATAATATAAGTAATCCTACAGCTCTGTGAACATTACCGGCTTGAAATATTTGACAAGGGATGGAAAAGACGGATATTTGAAAAGCGATCAGAGTTGGTTCAGTTGGTGTGTCACAATCCTCAGTCTGTGTCTGTGACTTCATGAGTAGAATACATAATTGACCAATTTTGCATTAAAAGATCCTCGTGTGTGGTCTGTCATATTATTTCCCCCTGATGATATTTCCTCCAGCTCTAGTAAACACAAGAAATAACGTGCAGTATACAATTTATGTTGCTGCATCGCATGCAGTCAGAACGAACAACAATAAGTGTACAAATCTTCTAGTAGTAAATAAAGACAAAGTTCTTATTTTCTGATGAAAAATTGTTGTATTGCTCCCGTATGGCAATAATAATGTGTAGATGAGATCAATGTTGATGTTAGACACGACAACAACACATCACCTCTATAAACACACATCTTATATAAAGAATGGCCACAATAATGTTGCTATTACAATTACTGCACGTATAATATTATTATCGCTATATATTGCTACTTATATACACGGCTATCGTTCATGGGATGGCTATAGAAATAAATGCATGTGTATGGCCACCGCCATCACCACCAGCTGGAAATTACTAAATCTCCAATCTTTCCAGTGCAGCGGCCTACGAATATTATCAGACACCATCCCTGAGACTTTTATGCAATTTGTAATCCGTCTGTCTTGTCCTGCCTTGCCTGTCTGTCCCCCCACTCTCTCTCGTCGACTTTCCCCTTCTTTCATTTATTCTTTTTACTGTATAACATGATTTTTCTCTCTTTCTGTATGTGTCTGCCCAACTCTAGAGTTCGTTTGTACAATTTCATGCAGGGTGACCCAAAGGTCAATACGGCTTTTGTCAAACATGACTTTTGAGACATGATTTCTTTTCCACCCTGAAAGTCTCTCGCTGTGTTTCCCAATATAGAAGATTTGATTCTTTTTCTCTTTACTACTACTAAAGGCACCGATGATTTCTTCTTGTCTCCCTTTTGTCTCGCACTTTGCTTTCCCTCCACACACAGTCATCGTCTAATGTGAAGCAATGCACTTATTGCAATAGAAAACACTATGTGTATATTTTATACCATTGCTTCAGACTTCAGATCATCTCCGTCTGTGTTGCTATTGCTATTACTATTACTGCAAGACATACAATGCTCTATTATTTCTTTCATCCCTCTTCGTCCTCACCACATGCTTCATCTGTTTACGGATATTACACGAAGCTATACCATAGACTTACGTTTTATACGGAAGGAAGAAGTACTGTGTGATTGTAACTGCATGGTGTTAATATATAAGAGTCTTCTATACTTTATAAGTCTCTTATACTTATAAGTGCACCTTTAAGTGGAAAAAATCGGAATTATTGGAACTGGAGTAGTAAAAGTGTGGTGATGGTTTGTGTGTGTGGTGGTTGTCATCTGTTGCGGCCGGTGAAGAACTCAACTCAACTCAAGTTCAACTTGAATCTACTCAACTGAACTATAATGCTCCATTCCGTTCAATTCAATCCAACTCGACGAACTTACTATACAGGGGGATGTACAGGGTTACAAACCAAAGCTACAATAATTTTTATGTGTAGCTTACTTATACGTATTAATATTTGGTCAAGGTCGAGGAATAGGAAAACTTTCTTTTTCCTGTAGCCAAATGTTACCACAATAATAGTCTCTTTTAAGAGGTACAGTTTCTTCGCTTTTACAATTTTAACGCTTACAGAAGGGATGATTTTAAGAAAAATGTTATAGTAAGGGAAAGCTCACATGCGGTAATTATTGTAACTTTTACATGGATGACCCTGTAGTACAATGTGAGGGAAAACACATGAAGAGAACAGGAAAAGAACTGCATGGGGAAAGTTTGATTCACTCAAGTAGGCACTAAAGAAATAGAAAAAGTCGGCGTGAAGAAAAAGACAGAGATAGACAGGGAATCCACATTTCGGTCGCTTGTGATACAACACATAGACAAATAACCCAAGGAACATTCTGACTCTCAGTTATAATGCAGAGATAGGTTGTTCTTGGGATAGAGGTATATAGTATTATAGACGCAAGTCAAATCACATGGAAAACTGAGTTACGTTAAACTTATAGAATCGGAGGAAGGAATACAAGGAAATTTTCTATTGTCTGGAAGAATGGTGAAAGGGAATCTAAGGACGAGTGAAATATTCAAGAAACTCAATTGGCACGTCAAATGGAGCAATACATGAATTGTATGCAATCGTAAGAAGGAATGAATAAACTGATAACAAATAAATACATTTTAACAGCCTTCTCACACAAATCTTGTATCACAATTTCTCACTTCTTCACGAATTTCTCTTTCCTGCGAATAAGAATTATAATATTTCCAACAATAGCAAAATGTATGGTTTATTTTTGTAATAATTGCTATACCCGTACCGTCTTTCTACCTAATATGATTAAATTATAAAATGCAAATCATTTTTAAATTAAAACATACAACCAGAAGGTTTCACCCTTTCATCGACACTAAAGTTATATCAATCTATTTATATTTTCTCTATATAAAATATGAATAAAAAAGAACAATAATGAGTAAAGTAATAAATAAATGGTAAAAAACTTAAAAAACAGCAATAATGAAATGATATAATTATAACTGAAGCATGAATTCCAGCAATAATTAGATTATTTCACCATTATTATTGGGTTTCATCAGTATTGTAATTGCTATTATCAGCACAGACTGCCTATACTAGAACAAGATTTGAATACTTTGAACGAGTAAAATATCTACTGAATGGTTAAAAACGTAAAAAGCCCGGTTTATATGGAGAAGGTCTTCCATTAGTGTGTGATGGTGAGAATAACATCTTGGTGTTTGAGCATCTGTTTATTTGTATTCTTGGAGGGTTCTGCGGGTAATATCCACGAATGACTCTTCTCGCCTCTCTCTATCTCTTACAATATTATTATGTACAGCAGTTTATGAAATAATGACAAAATATTCGTTTTGCGTGGGTAGAATATCCCTGAGTTTCCTCAATACAGCGAATACCCGTTGTTTTCCTTGCTGCTGTAAAATTTCACGAGACGAAAAACAAAAAGGACATTAATATTAATGTTGGTGTGGTAGACAGTTTGTTTGCATATGTTCTCTACTCGTACAGATACTACCATATATAGTACTTTCTATCTATAGTCTTGTCCTTGCTTATTTTTTTCCTTCAGGAGAAAGTCTTATCTCTCAGTTAACCCTTGAGAGACACAGAATAGAAAATTCTGCAAGTATTTTTCTTTAAAAAATCAGTCTACTACGACATACAAGAAAAACAACGGAAACTTATTTTTTATATACGAACATTTGCACATACATGCATTTTCAGCTAGTACTATATCCATAATATATTTATTTTTACCGAACCTATACCCGAAATACGTTAGAACCCTTATACGGAGTTCTATATAGGATTTTTAGTATAAAGAAATGTCTCAGAAGAATATAAAGGAAAGAATTACACATAGACACCCAAAAAACAAAGTGCGGTGTACGTACCCGGGTGTAATGTAGTGGCATTATCGAGATGAGACTAACTTGGGGAAAAGACTACGTATGTATTGTGTATGTGAGATGAGCTCATTGCAAAAATGCAAAATGCCGTTTCTTTCTCTGTCTCATCCATCCAGGACCCGGTGAATGTTCTCGAGGTATTCATCTATCTATCTCATCCCGTGTCTCGTGTGTCTTTCTCTCTGGGTTCTGTATGACATGACGCGCTTTATATATACAAATGCTCTGATATTATGGTGTAGTTTGTTTTGTATGTGTTTTTAGTGTGGAGAATGTGTGCAGCGTGTTATGGAGCAGTGTGTAGAAAAGTGTATATGGGAGTAGAAATGGATGCCAAGAAGCGGGACTCATTCATGGCAGTTCATTCGTAAGAAAAGGGCAAATAAATGCAAAATACAAAGACATCAGTGAGCTCGTATTGTCATTGACAGATATGAATTGGCTCCCTCCATCATTACTATTCTGCACGCTTCCTTTTTTACACGACCCAAGCTCACTTTCCGCGAATCCGCTATCCTCCAAGCACTACACACAATCCAATCCCTCAAAAACCAACCACCCGCTTTCCTTAACTCGCTCTCTATCCCATAACTACATACATACTCATACACAAATCGGGAACCTACCTAACCTTTACTATACTACACGTGTATTAGTATTATGTGAACAGAAAATAAAACCAAATGACAATATATTTTGCAGCATACTGTGGTGTTACTAGATGCATGTTAGATTTTCATATAAGAGTTTTGCATTTTAATCGTATAGAGATAGACCTACCAGGAAAATTCGCATTCATAAAAAACATGACCCCTAATAAACATTTTATAAAAGCTAAGTGTAAGAAAAGCGTAGTCGCAGTTTCATAAAACCTAAGACCTATTATCATTAATTAATATTCCTAAAATTGTAATGAATATTGCCCTGTACATTATTTAATAAAAGGCGGAAAATAGCTTGTATGGAAAATTCATCAGATATTTAAATCATTACGCAGGGTTAGGACAAAAAATATTCCTTAAGGGTAATGTCAACAATTTGTATGAAAATCGTTCCATGCAAATGCTAGTTGTATATTGTAAGTTATAAGTGTAAAGATTTTGTGTATTACGTCCATATTTATGCCTGAGGAAGTAACATTTGTACACAGCACTAGATTATAAGGATGTCAAAATATTACAAGATGTACCCAAAGAGAAAATTTTGTATACATTATTAGGTACTTCTGGTTGGGTTGTTGGGTATGAATGAATGCACTGACTGTAGCTAAACGAACAATAAGGACAACGTGCGTGTTTAGCATGTGTGTCTATTTTTCTTTTGTCGCTGTGTGTGTTTAAGTTATGAGAGTGAGATGGAAATTGCAAATTCTGGAAATTGGCAATTTAGAATATTATTTGTGTGTATGTGTGTAAGAGAGAGAGAGAGACGGTTCTCTCAAGGCTTTGCTTTTAATAGGAAGTTATTGTTTAGTGAATTTGCATGGAGGGAATGTGTTAGAGACAGAAGAGAGAAATACACAGAGATCATAACGAGACTTGTGTCGTGTGTTGAGGAAAGTAGCGCACTTTAGAAAATTAGATTTTAATGCGCAACAGTCCTACTTGCTCATTCGGGATGGCAGTCACAAGTTAAGAAGTTATTTGTGTGCTATTGGGTTACGTAAACGTATAAACGCTGCGCTAAGGGTATAAAATATACCAACTCTGATCTGACTACCAAAAACAGGCATGGATATTGTCAAAGAGTGGAAATGCCACTTGCAGACCAAGCAGGTGAGTTTAGGCAAATCTTTTCTGATATTTAAATAGCTACTGCATGAATAATATGAATAATGATAAGACTTTATTGTTAGTTATGATTGAGTATGGAGGAGTAGCATAGAGGCAGCCCGAGACAAAACCTTATTTCCATTTTTCTTTAACTCCACTGAATAGCAATGAGACCATTTCAAAAAGAGAAATGACTATTAAGCCGCTAATGTCAAGTGTCTACTCACTTAACTCACATAATGGCTGCGTGTTCACAAAAACCTAATTTACTTCCATAACATGCTCCTAATGGAGCATCTAAACATTTTCCTATTTATATACCTACACGCACAAATAGCAATCTTGGAAATCTCCCTGTACAATTTAGTGAAGTACAAAGACAAACAAATCACAACGCTCTGTGCCTGTGAATATTGTTTTATATTTTTAATATTGAAAGCAAGTATAAAGATGCTGAAAATGCTGATGTTTGTTCATTGTTCTGATAATACGCAGAGAATCTTGAATCTGATGTGATTAAAGTGTAAATACTTCCGTGTTCGGCCACAAATTACTTTATGTTGTATATTTACTGAAATCTTTTTAAATAAGGGACCCAGAAAATTAATTGGAAATGGAAAAGTCAAAATTGTTGTATTATTTTTCTAACTTAAGTAGTTAATTAAAGTAGGACTCAACAAAATATTTATAAGTGCTGACATTTCTTCCGCATTTTAAATTTTCTATTTATACAGGCCAATGTTACTGTCATGCAATGCAAGTAGCCATCATAAACCATTCAAACCAAAGACGACTTTTCTGCCTTGCTTGATAAAATAATATTAAAAGTGAAAACCCTGTTTTCACTTAAAAATCTTGTGTATTTTTAATTAATATTTTACCTAGGCCCTGTAATAGATATAATATACAGTAGTACACTGTACACATCAAACGACATTACATTGCATTACTACTATAGTAAAATGCGTGCGAGAGAAGTAGAAATTCTATTATAGACAGTAAGTGTGGCTCCCAATATGTATAATACTTGGAAGAAATCTCGAACGATATGTCTAAACTCATTGGTGAGTAATTATGTTTAGAAAGAAAAGTCATGTCCATTTGCACAAGTAAGGGAGTTGGGAAACCTGAATGGAACAAGAGCAGAAAAGTAATTGAGCGTCATTCTTTTCTCAGCCAGAAACTACAACGACTATTCTACAAGTAAAGTGTCGTGAATTGGGCTAAAGTAAGTAAAGTTCAGAGAGTTGTGTCTTGTGTGTGTGTGAGTTGGTCAGAGAGACTCTTCGCATCACATAGCACAGTACAGAGGAATATAATAGTTAGGAACCTAGAAAAAACAAAATAAAGCATCACTTATAGTAGTAGAACCTATAACCCCGCACATAGAACACGAGTACATTGCCATATGAACCCAACAAGTCAAAGTGGAACTCTGTGCAGACTCTCTTGTCCTCCTGTCCTCTCCTTTTCAAAGGTTACGGTGAAAGTGAAAGCTTTACTTTTACTCAACTTTTACTAAGAGCCTCCAATAATGTCTTCCAGTCTGTCTCCAACCAAACGACTGCATTAGATCTGTGTCTATGTACTTCCACAACTGCATTACTTACATCAACCGTACACAAGACTACTTAATATAACCTATAACAAATATAACACATAGGTCACGGCAAATCCTACCTTTTTCTATTTGTATCAAGTGAGGAGTAGCGGTGACAAGGACTGAAGTGTGTACAAGTCAACTCACTTTGCCTCAAATCAACCATTCGTTCAGCTACGCTATCTGATCCAAACATCATTTCCACCTCATGCTACGTTGAATATCCACATCCATCTCTTCCGAAATACAATTCATGTGGACAATCCATACCACATTACACTTAACTAGTCATTTTCATCCTACGTTGTTATTTGGAACATTCTAGTGCCTAAACTTAAATTTTAAATCTTTGTATAGGCGGTCCCTATAATGTTTTTAAATAGGTGATGAATATTATTCAGTATCAGAACGAATATTTGTTACTGTATTTAATTAGTTGTACTTAGAATAATTTTACTGTTTCAATTCGAGTGTAGTTTATAGAGAAAATAGTAGAATGAGTAGGGTATCCATTAGGATCAATAAAACTAAAGGATCGAAAACGCTGTAAGCCAAATAATCAACTTATGGGTAGTTCGGCCACAGATATATCTTGTGTAGCAGTAGGAAAGCCATTCCTTGACAGTCGATTTGACTCCAGTGTTAATTAACCCTGACCCATACATCTAACATGAAGCAAAGCAATCCTACCTATACTACTATACCAACTACCAACTTGGAAATATCTGTATATATAGAACCCAATATAAAAATCAAGTCTATAGGCTGAGCAAATAGGGGAGAGACTGAAATATCCAGTGCTAAAGCATCGAGTAGTAAAAATGAAGCCAAACAAACTAAAGAAAAGAAATTACAGATGTGAATGGAGCGATTCTTCGTTTTCTTGTTATTACTACACTCTAGGACTTTGGTTCTTCTTGCTATTCCTCCATAGTACAACTGCGATAGCACCAGCAGGAGCAGGAAAGCAACAAGGACTTACTCGAGGAGTAAAGGAAACGAAGAAAAATGGAGAGAGATGGGGAAACCAGCATGTGAACATAAAATAACTTGCCTTCATCCTCATTCTGTGATGCATGATGTGGCAGTTGTAGTCTAACCTTCTTCTTCTCTTCTTCTTCTTCTTCCTCCCTGTCTTGCATTATCTGCACTACATTACATTACATTAGCAAAGTGCACACGAGATTCCCAAAATGCAGTTCATCCACCTACCTCACTTCCTCTGTGTGTCTCTCTCTCTCACTCCCAGTTCTTTTCTTCTTCTTCTCCTCTTCCTCTCAATAACGCTTCTCCACATATCCTGCTGCCTTTCTTTAAACATCTCTGCATTACTTATCCGTATTATCCTCAACCATACCATCATCATACAGAGGTACATTGTAATCTCATCCCTTCCTCTTTTCCATTCCATTACGATACAACAACTATACATATGCAGCATTATGCTAAGACACACATTCACATAACATAATTTAAAGAAAAATAGTAGTGGTAGGTACTCCAGCTGAATATGCTATCTCAAACGTCAGCAATTGTCCAAGAAAAGAAGAGGGTTGAATTTTACAACTGCCTTCACATTTTCCATCACAATAGTCGTAATAGTAATAATAATAATACACCAGTCCTACAAAAAGAGATGCATCTTCTCCTCGCTTTTCTCCTTGCATTCACTTAATACTATACTTACTCTGCAGTTAAAGTTAAGCCTGGTAAATTTGTTTCTTATATATAATACTAATTTTATAAGGTAGCATAGAGAGATGGACACATTCCAATCGCCAATAGCATTCTCCCGGTCGAGTATTTTCCCATAAAAGAGCACAGAGCAGCCTCTCATTGCAATTGGTTTGCAGTTAGTAGAAGTGCAATTCATGTCATGGCATGGAATTCTTTGTTAGAGTAGATATTATGCAGCCACTATTTACTATCCTTCTTCGTGGACCACTCTCTCTCCCTTCACTATTTAACAATGCTACAATACACTAACTTAATGTAACTAAGTAATGGCAAAAGAATGAGACTATCTTGTGGAGTAATGTGATGTAAACGTGTATGTGGGAGAGTCAGGACACTCTCTACTCGTCAACTGTGAAGAAAGACCATCAGGAAACCAAGGGCAGTCAGTCAATACACCCGTAACAAGGGCATCTCTTTTTTCTTGTATTCATTCTCTTTTGCTGATGCTCCCCCTCTTATTCTTCCCGGATCACAAGTAGGAACAGAGTCTCGAAATAAAAAGGGAAGGAAGAAGAACGTGTATTTGCTTTCTTCCTTTGCTATACACATTACATACACGTCACAGTGTTATTATTGTACATTCAGACTACTGTGAGACGGGTAGTAGTATGGTTCACAAGTTAACTCTTAACTACACATGGAGAGGACATACACAAGTAGAATTGTGAAGAAGACCCATATAGCTTGCTTGGTGGGAATCCCTTGGGTCATCCTATCTTGTATATTCGTGTAGATCCGGAGACATGTTTTCTCTCATCTAATCCTTCGCTATAATGTTATACGTACTGGAGTGATTTGATCTTTTATCATAAATGGACCTATGAATGGTTGTGCAAGTTTTGCTGAAAAATTTGAATCTGCATCTGAAATAACATGATTTCTAA
>JABASD010002265.1:0-28490 GCA_019776165.1 Pogonognathellus flavescens
ACGGACGGACGGACAGACGGACGGACAGCTTTAGTCTTTTTATAAAGTAACTTCGTCACTTAAATGGAGAAACAACAGAGTTGTACATATTAACGTCTAAAACTCAATCTGATTTAGAAAATGATATTAAAACAAACGAAAAATGTTAACACTTGTATTTCAGATACACTATTACCCGAATAGATACGCTATAGCAATGGAAGGAACTGACTATATATATATGGGTTGGCAAAGTAGATGAGACACGTATTTCTGCAATAGCAGTATCCTTTGTGCAGACAATGTTTATGCTTATGATATTTTCCTATATGTGTATACCTATTACCTATAGCTGTTTTGATGATGTAATGCTAAAAGGAAATAGTGTGCTCGCTTCATTATAATCTCCATAAATGACTTATTTAAAATTGCTTACTACTGGCATCTGCTAATGTGTTGTTTTACAAGGAATAGTTGGATGCTACTATAAAGGGTTATGGGATATTTAACTGAATTAAGTAATAATACGTATAAGGCATTAACGAAATGATTTTTGTGCCTAATATAAACAGCTTCGTTAGATAAAAGACTCGTCATCGCTTCAAATGAATATGAGATGAGTTTATGGTTAAAAAGTCTCTCTACATTAAGTCAAGTATACAATAAACATTTCTTGTGACAGTTCAGACAAAAATAGTATGGATGAACACAGTTCTACCGTGTGTTACCATTAACATGGCACACACTAAATAAAGTACTTTACGAACATTTTATTACTTTCAGTTTTAATAATCTATCATTTAATTCTCAGCAGATTCAAGTAGCTAAAGACATTAATTTACTGTTTAGTGTTTAAATACGAATAGAAAGAATTTTCACAAATATTTATACCTCCAATTTACCATATACATACTGTATTATGTACAATATAGGTTGTTAAATGTTAACTTCATTCCTACAGTCAACTAACTATACAATGTTACCACAAGGTTAATAGAGATGTTGTTATTTTATGTCCATTATGAAGTATGTGTATATAAAAATATTTTTAGGGCTTTTATATGGAATTTTATTACAAAATGAAGTTACCAAATATTAAAGTATCAGAGGATTTTGTACCTACATTTAATTTGAATATATAAATTGTAGTAACCATTTTACGATTTTTGTATGGGATTTTATCATAAAATAGTTTTAATATAATATTTCTCAATATATTTTTAGGTTTTATGTCGAATTTTTAAACATTGACTCCAGATTGATTAGAATGTAATATTGGAAATTTTTCTTAAACAATTAAATTACCAGTACAAATTTGGAAACCAAATGCATCTCATTTATAACGTTTCAGCTACAGTGTTAGGTAGGTATGCTAAAAGGCAGTAAGTACTTCATGCAATATTGCCACGTACATAATAATTGTAGCACCCGGTAGTGTGTAAAGATATTGAGTAAACAAAGTATTGTGCGTTGTTTGTTTGGAGTAGTGGTGCTGGTCGTAAGTAAGGCGAGTATTATTTTATGGATATGGATGTAGCAATCCAGGTTAGGTAATGAGATCGACCACACACCAAGACGTGAAGGGCTTTGGAGAACATGTAAGAATGTACCCTAGGGAGTCGTTCCGCGGTCCAATGTCATATATGAAGATGCTCCAATGAGCTCTAATTATAACAAACCATCTTAACAGATAAAGTTCGACTTTAGTGCTCTACTGATTGTGAGTGAATTGTGAAACGGGTCTTCCTACAACCAAGTACAAACCAAGTGAGAATTTTGTCAAGTCAAGATGCCGAGATTTCGCTCTTGAAAGAGTAACTACGCCATTACACTCTCTACGTACACTTATAAAACTTCCTTCTACATATTATATTGTTCTAGTATAAGAATTCTTCTTCTCCCGTGTAGTAGTACTACAACCATGCAATGAAAACGCTAGAGCATCATATGCCACAACTCCTGCAGTTTACTCATTCTGCTAAAATTAAGATGCTGTATAAGGAAAGCACTCTAGGAAAAACTCAAAGTCCACTCAAGTTGGAGTTAGAGCCACCTGAGCTGTCTAAATGACTTGGTATGTTTAAAAAACGTATTGCTGTTTCTCCGACTTCCTAACCTAATAAAATATACTAATGTATGATTTCCTGCTGCGCCTGTAGAAGATATGTGAGATTAAAGTTCGAAAGGTTGAATTAAAGAGACAGCTGAAAAACATTCAGATTCCAATCTCTCATTCCAGATAAGAATTCGGGGCAAGTGTCATACAGTACTCTTTTAAAAGTATGCGTATGTAAGATTTTACACGAGTAAATACTTACAACGTGCATGAAGTATGTATAAATAGTTCTCCAGCGTTTTCTGGCGTATTTGCATACGGGTTTGTACTCGGTGTGTCTGCATTTAGTTATGGTACTCCTCGTGTAATATGTTATCTCTGGGCATCTTACGTTTGTCAAAGTTGTACTAACTTGTTTGGCAGCCTTGGAGCTACATAGCGGCAGAAATTATTTAAGAATTTCTGGAAATAAGACTTTTATTGGGGTGGCAGAGAAATAATGATAAGTCTCTCATTATTATCAGGAGCATATCTTTGCGGAATTCCTCTGTGGCAAAGATGAAGCAAGAGGGAAGGAAGTACATAGTAAGTTTCATTGTGTCTGTCTTACAGTGCCCTGATGACGAGAATATTATCTCAGAAAATTCTAAGCAAAGAGTGTGCTACTTTACTTACTATTGCTACTGGTACCTTGAACCTTGCATGGAGTAGTAGTAGTAGTATAATGTAATATAGTTGCAAATAGTGTTGAGACAGACAGAGAGAGAGTTTGTCGCTGTTGTTGCTCTTCTTCTTCTTCTTGTATGTATCTCCCTGTGTATAGAAGCATATTACGTATACGAAGACTACTAATAAGTATTCTCTGTATATGGAGAAATATTACTGGTAGTTTGTGTTACACTGAGAGTGAGAATGTATTGTAGTTCTGTGTGCTGTAGTACAATTCTTAAGTTTATTTGAGGCAAGTCAAGTAAAATAAGTTTTGCTTACTCTGCAGTATGCAGAACTACATGGGTTGCCTGTTTTGTTCTTAAGAACGCGTCCCTGATGAATATGAATAGGAACATCTCACGGGCAGCGTGTCATAGTTAATCTATGTGAAAACACATTAAAGGCAAAATTGGCTCATAAATATCGAGTCTTAATTTTCTTATTTATGGCTTACGACAAATAGCTTTTGATAATTAAGAATTATTACCATATGCATGCAAATAGCTAGTAAAACCTAACCTCACCAACTTTATACTACGATTTACTTATATTCTTATTACTATTACGTGCACTTCGCCAACCTCTTACCTTATCTACTGCTACTCTGTCTCCGTTTCACTTGCAAACTTACGTTATGCAGTTAGTAAGTACTAACTGCACAGTACTACCTCTATAGAAGACGTACACTTCTATGACTGTAGCTTTATAATAATGTTACTTTCCTTCCTTTTCTGGGCATCATTGTTTCTCCACGAGTATGCACTGGTTTATGTTAGAATATAAAGTAAAGGCAATGTACTGCCACTAGTAGTACTTCTATAAAAGCATTGAATAATATTGCTCTATAAGGTTGACGGGCTACATTACTTCAGTGTCAGGACCTCGCACTTACATTCTGTATTACTACTACTTATATAACATAACCCTACTAGTGCATTAACATTGCGGTACTTTCTCTTAATAAAACGTGTTATAGTATTATCATGTTGATACTTTTATTGGTAGTGAATAAATGAAGCATTTAGAGTTTCTTTCAGACATATACTGCCCTGTCTCTATAATATAGATAGGCATTCCATATACGATTCTTACAATTAGGATATAGTACATAATATGCTTATTATAAAATAGTATTCGACTAACTTCATCCCAATCCAAAACTCTGTCCTCGAAGTTACGAATCAATTTATAACAAGCTTTAAAACTGGGCAATGCTTACTCTGCGCTTAACTTTTGCCAGTTCCACAATGAAATAAAGTCAATCGTTCAACATCAGGTATGCACACGTTTCCTTTTATGTGAGGTATTTTAACTCAAGATCTCAAGTAATTGCTTTCCTATTAATTTTCTGTGTTAAAACACCAGAGTGAATAAATTACTTAAAAATTAGCTAAAATTATGAGTTATGGAGATATTTCTTGTGTAATATTATGTACTTACGAGCACTTCCTTTTGTAATAACTATATAACCAAGCTTAGCTATAGCTATATATGAAAGTATGCATCTTGCATTATATAATACCTATATATTTCCTCCATAATTCATTCTTCCATGTTTAAAAATCAATAGCAAAATTAAAGTGCACTTGCATTTACATTCTGGGCTCGATCACATTTTTGGTAGCATTATTTAAATAATCATGTTATAAAAATTATTAGGTAAGCTATGTTCCAAATTGCTGCATTTGTTGCCTGTAGTAAAACATTCATTGTTCTAAGAAAATTCATAAAATGTGATTTGACTGGTCTTTAGAAGTTGAATAGGTAAATTACATTTTAGAAGAAATGGGAACTAATCTTGTACGTTGATTTTGTGCCGACACATGCTAAACTCGAAAAAGGATACAGTGACAAGCAAGATGTATAGTGAGCGATAAGCTATTGATACGCATATTAGTGCAATGTATGAAAACACACGTGCAAAAGCTTCTACATAAAAAACAGAATTTCAAAATTCTTTTCCGATGTTTCATCCTTATAACCCACATAGCTATGTAAGTTTTGTAAGACTCGTTTGCTTCGTTTCGTTTCATTCCGTCTCTTCTACTAAATCTCTAGCTTAACTTAACTGAACTTGAGGAAATGTTAAGCCATTACTTAAAGCAGGCTGTTGACTTGTCTGTATTGTATTTCTTTGCATGGCTAGAAAAGAAACGTGCAATATTAAACACTAAGTAATATTAGACTATAGCGTGGAATTCTCCATCCAAGGCCTTCCTTACATACCTAATGGTTGCTTTGAGAGAGCATCACAGTGAGCAGAAGTTCACAGGAGCTTTTCTACAATTGTTGTTTAAAACACAATACATTTCACCTTTCTTCATCCATCGACTGTTCAATTTATCTCCATCTAACCCGGCAGCCTCGTTTTATAAAAAAACTCACTATCTCTACATGTTTATACAACATAGCCCTTCTGAAACTTGGAAGAATAAAAAATTCAACTATTCTTTACGTTGTGCCGAGCAAATAAGATCCTAATAATATCTTCTAATAGCATTGTATTGTTAGCAGCATTCGTTTTCATTTCCTATTGCTCTCACGTTAAAAAAATTTAGTTCCTTTTAGTAAAACATACCACAACCACATCAAAACGAAAACGTACCGACAGCCTTGTACTTTATAACAGGATTTACAAAACATATCGCATTGTACACCTACCTAGGTTTATGTATAAATATAAATACTATTTAATAAAAGTTCAAAATTCTGACTCAATTGAAAATTCAAAGGGAGAATTTATGCGAAACGTAGATATTGAATTGAATACAAACGAAAACCTTGTGTTTCATCCTACTAAGCTGTCAATCCTTTGTACCTTAACAGAAAGATGGCTTACGTTGTAGCATTGAAGTTCCCAGCACTGCACTGCTCAGGCTTACACGTACATTTGTCCAAAAACCAACTGTTCCCTTTCCCACCGAAATCCTTTCATCTTTAGACATTTCTGCTCGTTAATCTACAGCTACAATGATATAATATTGCAAAGTTATTTGTTATAGCATTTATATTTAAGTATACACCTAACCTACGTATAAATGTGCAATAAGGATAAACTTAGGCGAGTAAAAGGAAGATAATATGGAAAATTCTCATGTATTGTTGTGAACTACCTGTTCAAATTGTACAATCAAATCGTTATCTATTTCGTTATACTAAGTAAGAATAAGGTTCAAATCAGAAATAGAAGGTTTGTACTGGATGTACTATAGACGAGGTACTCAGATAATAAAATACCTTCGACTCCTACAAATCTCTTCTTCTTCTTGTAGATTTCAATTTCCTCCTTATTGCTTTTCAATACAGATAGTTAGTACATAATAATACTATAGCTGTTCTTGTATTTGAATTGAGAATAAAGATATATATAATTCCATAGAGCTATATATACAACTAAATTCTGCCGTTTTAATAGCAAGATGTGATATTTGCATGAGATCGAGTGGTATGCAGTGCAATTCATTTTATTCTACAATGTACGCCGCCGAAAATTCCGAGTTGGTCCCAATTCTGTTCTGTGCGATTAGGATAGATAAGCTCCATTCCACTCGAGTTGATAAGAAAAACTCTAAACGAAACCAGAATTGCACACAAAGCCAAAAGCAGTTAGTGGTGCACGGTTACAAAGATAGCGAGACAAATACCACGGCAAAATGCAGATGGTACAAACACAGACCATGATACCATAATAACCTATAGTCCTAGAGTCCTACTACTATTTCCATGTACATAGGAAATGGAAATACTACAAAGACTGCGTTCCTAGTATAGTGGTATAGATAGAGTTATATTTATAAGCAAATAAGAAAGTCTTTATTTATTTATTTACTTTTGCTTTACTTACGTTGACTTGGGTGTGTGTAAATATAAAATGTGAAAATGTCAGGAATGTCAAATACGAAATTATCTGGAGCATTGAGGTTTTATTTGGTGAGCCCTCTAATTTTGATATCTTCCAGTCGTCTACTAGCAAATTGTTATTGCTCACAGACCTGCATTCATAGTTTCCTTCAATTTACCTATCGCTCCAACAGATTAGGTTGCAACAACGCTCTCTGCGACTCTTCTTCTCTTTGCTGTGTCAGTTCAGTTGTGTAGCAATCCCATCTTGTAAGCAAACGTTATCTGATTTAGTCAACAACTCTGACTGCATTTACCAGTAATTTCATCAACTTCCCTTCAAACCAGATAACTACTACTTACAATATAACAAAGAGTGACTAGTGAACTTGTCTATATTTAGTTCTGCTTTCTTTCTCTTTGTCGCTCTCATTCTTTCAATTAGTGCTGAAAATCTTATTTATCTTGATCACACTCGTCGACTCTCCGAAAGTGTGCATCTGTGATCCACTATGATTTCCCCGAGCGCCCTTCATAAAACCAAATCACAGCACGAGTCACAACACTTGCATTTATTATTAAGCAATTGTAGCGCAAAGATAGTAAATTACAATGTAAATAGGAAATGTACATTAAACTCTAACTCTCTCCACCTTCAAAATGCATATTCATTTACATGTGCACGTGTACTTGCTTCAACCATACAGAAGTGTATTCGAATTTGGAACAACATATTTTCAAGATTTATGATTTCGTATAGGAAATTAGACAAAACTTTCGGAGAAACTATTATAACCCTTATTTGGTCGAATTATTCGAATGGGTAATAAATTTGTTCTTTATTTGTGCCCATGTATTTTTGTTACAAAGAAAGATTAATATTTTCCAACTATATTGGTAGGTAATAGCTGTGTTGCTCTCTGTTTGGATTTATGAACTAGTAATGAAATAGTGCAGACTTTTAAAACAATTACCTACATAAAGAAATTAAAAAAATAACGATAGTACTATGCACTATATTCGAAAAGGATCAATTGGTTATAAGTAGACAATAATATCTTTTTCAGCAATTATCTTCTAAAAATTCAGTGTGAAAAAGCGTAATCTTAGCATGACGGTTGACTTTGTTATATTTGCAGTTGTTGTGTAGTTAACAATTTCTTCCATTTACAGGTATGATGTAAGAGATGCTCTTTGGAGTCAATCATTAGTCATTGTCAGTGAGATTAACATGCATATTATTTAGTAGCAGTGTAATAAATGAGATTTTATATTAGAGCAGTATTTTAGTACTATAATATGTTAATGTCTTCTCCAACTTGACTTGTTAGATGGCAATTTTTATATCTTGTACTAGTAGAAGGCTTCTTTGTAGGTATGGTTTGTTTAAAATGTGATTTCATTGATGTGGATGGATGCACAGTAAGTATAAAAGGTAATCCCATTGTAAAGTTGCGGATAACTTGTTAGACTTGAGGTATAGAGCGAGCAGATCTTTATATTCACAAGTTACACAAGATATTAATTAGCCATATTATGCACACCAGTTCATCCTAGTATTCTAAAAAGGATTTTTGCATTTAGATTACACTGCATGTAAATCTATAGCCATAAATTAATATACCTGTGCTGTGTGAGCACAGAAGGGCATAAGAGGTTCCGTATAAAATTATCACGCATGTACCATGTCCACATGATATAAAGATATACATCTCTCTCTCTGGTGTTGTATCTTATAGTACTAAATACCTACCCGTTTAGCAGTATGGATTTATCTGAGTGCATCAGCTCATGTGTGGTGGTAATAAGTTATAAAACCTTTGCTCCACTAAGATAGTAGGGCATAAACAGTTCATAAAAGTTGATAAGTTCCCGACATGATACGACGGTGCACACAAACAGCGCTGCTTTTCTGTGTAAGGATTTCTTCTTGTAATTCTTTTCTGTCATTTCTTATCTAAATCCATCTCATTGCATTTAATATACACTCGTCTGGATTGCTTTGTACATACATCACTTAACTCATATACTATGGGGATACGGATCTTGTTCTTTGTTTCTGGCTCTACTAATGCTAATGTTGATGGTCAAAGAGTGATTTAATAGATTTGTTAGCTTTCATCTTTGCGCTTTCTCATTAGTATGCAGCCAACACAAGACAAGGACAATATTTTCACGTTACGTATCTGTCTTAGACTTGCTAGTATAATTTTACTTTGCTTGGCATGATGAGGTTAGAACATTATGCAAAGCTAATTTATCTTTGCTTTGTTTTCGAACTGCGTTTATTAACCTGATTATATTTATGAGAGAGACTCAGCGTTTTCGAGCACAGCTGTTTATCTAAAGTGATTTTCGATTTTCAACGCTTTTGAATTATTCATTGAATTAACAGAATACTTATAGTTGGATGGTTGGCACCTACTTCTTATATAGCTCATTCTTCATTTACATCAACTTACAATAACAGCTCTATACTATTTGTATTTGTAAATTCTACTAACTACTATAACAATAAATGTATACGCACATAGAAAGCTTTACTTATTCTGCGTTGCGTGGTTCTCAATCTTCAATGATGATTATTCTGCTGTGCATCATTAATTTATTTTTTCCTTTGTTACGTGTCCTCACAGCACGGTAAGTTTACTAAATCATCATTACGTTCTCAAGTGTCTATTTAGCCGTAAATAAAACTCTATTAAGATTTTCTAATGATGAACATAATTTTGATGAATGTGGATAATATACAAAATGCAAAAGTATAAGCAAGTATGCAGATAGTATAAGTACACGAGTAAAAAGCATCGTAGCATTGTAATAAAGTTGGAGTATCACAAAGAAATGTACAACAGAAAAGGCATGAAAACTAAACCACCACCTTGTATAGTAAACGTAATGTACTTAGGTATTCTTCACAGGAAGTCTTCGTAGTTATGAGAAGCAAGACAAAAGGGAATGAACGACAATCCGAATTCCAAAGAGATGCAATTAATATTTTCTAAGGAGGCTGCAAAGCACTCTTATTAAAATCTACTTAAGAAATAATGATCTGAAAACGTTATTACAAAACTCATTATGAACCATCCTAATTCTCTCAAAAGTTTTCATTGCCTCCAACTCTTATCAGCTACCGTGGACTGGATATACGTACATAAATGCTATACACGCTAGAGAAGATGTTATAAATTCAAAAACTCTCGGGAAAATAGATAATTCTCAAAAATAATGTCTGCTTATAGAAAGTATTATTTCAAAAGCATTAGGAAGCTCGGTTGGAACTTCAGAACATGACAGTTTCTGAATTATGTGAATATTATTTTTGGGAAACAATATTTAATACATACCCAAAATAAGCAACTTCCAGCATAGTGTAAATTTGCTGCTTAAAACAATCAATAATTCAGGGGTGATTCACGCATGATATTTAACACATATTCTAAAACAGTTTTTATAAGCTAGGATAACAAATACAAAGGCATTTTAGGCTCAGCTATATACTGTCCTACCAGGTTAATTTGTAACAAAAAAGATTTGCTGGTAACATTTGCTGTTATTGTAACTGTACTTGCACTGCAGAAGAATCTATTTTTATTTCAATGAATTATGCCCTGGTAAATTAAATAATTTGTGTAATGTTGATTGATAATGGGTTCGGAATTTACATGGAATAGCTACTAGCAATTTCAAACACGACTCCCAAAAAGTGTTAGGGTAAAATATGTATAGATTGGCCTAGTACTTATTTAGAATAAAATATCACTGCAGTAATCATGTTGAATTTTAAAGGTATAGAAACATTACGTTACTGACAATCAAATTATATAACCGTAATAATGCAGGTTTGCGAAACGCTTGGTTAAACAGTTTCTGTTCAATTGGGTACACTAATTCCCTTCTATTACGAAGTAACAAAAAATATTTTTATCATGTCCTTTCCGTACTTAATAATATAATTGTATATCTTGTTACAAATAGCAATTTAGTTTGGACCATCAGTGAACGTTAATCGCATTTGTATATACAAGAGTTCTATATGAGAAGACGTCATTTTCTATGTTGACAAAAGTTACGGCATGTACGAACTACCATCCGATTCATCCCTTCTGAAAGTTCTTGCCGATTGTAGACACAGTGCATTCATAATTCTATCAACTTTCTCCAACAGCTTTGAGTTTTGACGAAGAGGAGTTGGTGAAACCCACGAAATAACCTTCTGGTGTGGAAACTCAAGTCACGAAAAGGGAAGGCGAAGGAAAATGTTATCAAATCCAATTCTATCCAAGCAACTCACCATGAGCTAAGGTAAACAACTACACAACATCTCCCCGATTTGTCTGCCAATGGCATTGGCAACCCTTCCAAATATAATATACCATCTGCATTCACCCATTTTAATGCTGTACAAAATCAACATCATCATAATCTCATTTTCAGCTTTCATTCAGTTTCCCTACACCAGGAGTGTCTGATTAGTGCCCTTACAAGTAAGTACATAATATTTTCAAATAACTACCTAGAGAAAAGGGGCAATATTTCTCACTCAACAGTCTGAGTAAGAAAATAGTGTCAGTAAAAATATTAACGCTGTGAATTTGAATACATACGCTCTTTCAAAATTAAAATGATTAATTAGTAGGTACACTTGCAATTGCAATAATTTTAACAGGATGCTTCAATCAGCATGTGAATTAATTTTGACATCCATTTACTTTCACATTGTATTCATTAAAATGAACAGATTTTAACAAATAGCTTTAATTGAATTTATACTGAAATTATTGTTCTCAATATCTCATTCTACATACAAATGTACATTCTGCAATTAATGACAATACATAATATCTCTATTAGTTAGGAATACTACCAGGAATACGTCACAAGTAAATCTACACTAACAGTTTACTTACCACTATGGACCTCTTTAAAAAGTTTTCTTTCAAATATTAGTATAACTTATGAAATATTGCTTGAGCATATAATACACGAATGTATGTACCTATAGGTAATGGTAATGACTTCTGGCTGCTGTGATATCTCATAAAACACAGCACGAAGTAAATTAGTCGAAAGTGACTACAAAATCAAGTACATTAGACCTATACATAGTAAACACTTACACAAATAATAAGAGCATCAAAGTTTTCACTAGTTGTTTAAGCAGTACTGGTGGTAGAACAATTCTGTTCGAGATTCTAAAAGTAAGTACTACATTTTACGAGTGTCTATATATATATATATATGTTTCTATGATAATACGTGTACATTAGATCATGCAATACGAATGGAGCTCTCTGGTAGAAACAAATAGATGAAACAGACTGGCTAAAGTGCCACATACTCCTACACACTCTGCTGCTATTACATTGACTACGACTGTGAGTGTGTAAGCTAAAGTTACTTGCGACGAGTAAGACAAAAGCCAACAAAGCCAGACAATCGTATTTTGTATGTAGTGTAATATATTTAGGTATTTTGAGCAATGTTCAGTGTATATGTTTTACTAAACTAAATAAAGAAGAATGAGGAAATACTTTGAAACTAATGTAAGTGGGAGACAAATGTAAGGCAAGTCAAAGAGCGGTCTGAGAAAGTGAACACACTCGTGAATTTAGTTTCCTTCAGATTCTCTACTGTAAAAGACTCCTCTGCTTCGTTTCTACTACTATATGGAACTACTTTAGGTTGACTTGACTGCAATAATTCCTTATTCTCTTTTATTAGGTATTTCAACTCAAGAAAGTTGACTTAAGACAAGACACTAACACAAGTAATAAGAAACTAGGCTAAAGAGCGCGGCTAAAACTTTACTTTGTCTACTTGACTTAGCTTGACTGCTGCTGGACTTGTTAGTCTTTCTGTCTTGTTTTTCGTCTAACACTACTACGACTCCCAGTAAGTAATAGTACAGAGATATTTCACGGGAACTACTTACGACAATTCTATTTTCTGCTGTACATAGTATGTATGTATACAGTATAAGTCGGTCATAAGTAGGGAATTCGCTGCTCTGTCTCAGTTTATACTTATAAGATGTTGAAAGAGCAAAGTGATGCAAGTTTACGATGCATTGCATTTGTCTTTCATTATTTCAAGCGTACTGCATTATTGTATGGTGTTGAAATGCGGGCTTAAACACAACAAATCATATACTTATGCAGATGACGTTAACTTTTAACCCGCAATGAATATAATATGCTTACTCAACTTTCTCTCTCACTCATTACAGATGCACAGAGCAACTTTTCAAGTCAGAATGAAAATGAGTATTACTTCTATATTTATACTGCTTGCTAGCAGACGAAAAACACAGAGAAAGACGACAGAGCTGGAGCAATGCGGACAAATCTTCCTGTAACTTAGTGTGTGTTCTTATTATATGATATTCACATAGAGAGAGAGAGAGAGACAGACGAAGACAGTTTTATTAGATGTAGCATATATAATTGTGAAGAGAGAGAGAGAGAGAGAGAGAGAGAGAAAGAGGAGCATAATGTTCTTCTCATCAAATCCTCCACCCATCGTCAAACTTTCAAGAAGGACTTCCTTCAAGATACAAATGGACTTTGTTAATCTCCCGGTCCTTTTTGGTTGTAAACGACGAAGTCACAAAGTGAGAGACAGAACTTTTCAGGTGAAAGTTACTTTCTCTCGTGAACAAAGACTCGGAGACCTATTACAGATTAGTTAACTTATGCTTTGCGGACTTCCGGTGCAGTGGACTGCAGCTGACGCTGACGTGCAGAGATTAACTAGAACCTACTTCTATTATTACCCTTGTTACTTTATTTTACTATAGGTATTACGAAACAAGATCTTGAAACAAGATTTCCATGTCAAATGCTACCACACAGTATACCAACATGCACATGTAATTCACATGTGTAGGAACATAAGCCAAATCGGTGTATGAAATCTTTTTTAAGTTGGTTGGTTGGAAAGTTTGTTTTTTCTTAATTTTTAATTTAAGACGTAACAGAACACTAAGACGGATATTGTCATACCACAAGGCAATGGTGTAGTAAGGTTCAAAGAGAGAGAGAGAGACTTTCATTTGTCAAAATAATGTTGAGGGAATATAATAGTGGTAATAGGAAACAAGCATACATCGCTCCTGGACTAATCTTCTCTTGTGTAATACGTAACAACTAATAGTAGATTTTGTGAAGTGTGTTATATTCTTATTAGACGTATTTGCGTAGAGACGTGTAGTACTTATGTGTACTAACATAGCACAGAGGAAAACTATAAAGTTGCGGAAGAAAGGCAACGGAAAGTGTAGAGAGAAGAATAAACGAGTGACGAGATTCCAAAATTTACAGAAAGTAATTAAACTCTTTCTCATACTTATTTCGTCTCTCTCTCTCTCTCTGTTTCTCTGGTTTGTAGACGAAAGTCAAATAGGAGTCGGCTTGGGGAGAAGAAATACTAATACTCTTGCAGTCTGTGTGAGTCTATTACATTTCTAGGATGTATAACGGCAGAATTACACCGTTGCATTTCTTTGTTGTGAAATAGAGCAAGGCTTTGGCTACAGAGGTACTCCTCGTATAATGATATACTATTCTCTCTGGCTAAACATTACATTTTGTTCTTGACTCTCTCTCTGTGATCTTGTGCACACAATCATCGTTTCATCGTAGACAAAGTCAAGTAAGTGAAGGTTCTAAGTTCCGACGACTGTGTGTGTGTTAAAACTACCTCTGCTTTAGTATAATATGAGTTCACTAGCCAAACGAACGAACGAAGCGAAAGGAAACTTAAGTCAGCAGTCAAGCCATAATGTAAGAACAGAAATTAAGACAACGTACATGTATGATGCGGCCTCATATAGAGTTCACAGAGAAAACTCAAGTGTAAACTCAAGCTTTGCCTTTTGTTAGTCCGCTTCCTCCTCTTGCTATGATCTCAATGAAAGAAGAGAATCAACTCGTGTAAAATTCGCAATATCCGGGCTCACAACTACTTTGACTTCATTCTGACCGACCTTTAAGCGTCTTAGCTGCTATTAGATTTTGCGTTGACTAGATTTACTCTTTTTTATTCTGGTGTGTACCTATACAGTCTTCTCGTAGCAAATAAGCAAGTAAGTAGAATTTCTTTCATTAGTTTATTATTGCAGCGAGTCAACCACATGTAACCGGGAAAGCTATTACCTTTTCCTTCTGCACTTATACTACTTTACGATGTAGGGTGCATTTATACACAAAGATAAGTATTACTTCGGGTTGTTATTGCAAGTCTTTTGACCAAATCATCATTTACTTGCTTTAACTCTTTATTTAACAGATCACAGTGAAATACTCAGGCGGAAACTTCAACTTTAGCTTAAGGTAAAGTTTCACTGTAATTAATACAATCGCAAACAGAAAATACCGCGGTTAGAGATACCATGCTCATTATTTTCCAAAGCTTTTCCCAGTCGAGTGGAAACATAGCGTTTGATTGTTACTACTGCCATTTCATTACCTATGTAGTGTAATCTACTTTGTTCCCAATATGTTTAAGACTATTACACCAGCTTCACAAAAAAGAGCAATCCTTTGAAGAAACTTAACGAGTTTCACATAGGTAATCGCTTATATCTGTATTAACGTGTCAAATAAATTTCAAATTATACTTTTCATCATGAATTCAGAATTTAAATGTAATTTCAAATGTTTCGAAAAATCTAACTGTGTTTGCTAGTATCATAAGTATCCTTAAAACTAAAAACGGGATTAAAATGGTACCTACAATGAGGAATGAGGGAAATTAATATCATTTGTGTAATTTTGTGTCGGCGCACGACGCACCGAAGCATTAAAGTTAAGTGAGTAACATTTTTCATGTGTATATCTTTTGCATAAATAAACTTCATTTTAAGTTTAGATTTTCAACTAAAATGTTTCTTAAGCGTTGAACGGTTGTTTTGTGACAGCGGGGAGTGAATGTAACATGAGACGTCCATTACTGAACTTGTACATGAAAATGACTGTTATGACAAACAATAGATGAGTACGGGACACGATAAGAAGTGAGCAAAGCTATGAACAACTCAAAAATGTCACGACGATGTGAAACCTTTGAAATTGACATGAATTCTCATCAGCGTGCGTTGCCTGTAATAGCTGCTTCAACAATAACATACATAAATCGTGAAGAAAAACTCTAAGTATTGTGACACGATCAAATTATTAAAATTGCTAATACTTTTTGTTCTCGACACGCAATGAAAGAGAAAATTCATGCGTTGATGTCACCATTGAACATGCCATTTCGTTAAAAGTTGATTCTACCACTAAATTATTTATAATTTGACATAAGAGACACAATCCTGCAAACAAACATAATTGTTTACATGACAAACATATAGAGTCACACAAGCATAACTCACGAATCAAAGTTAACTTGACAAGCTGAAGCACACAACTTGCTCATCCACCATGGAAAATAACTCGTACAACTTTAGAGCAATTGCAATCATAAAACAACAATAATAATAACCATTGTCTAATATAGCCCTTGTGTATTTAACGAAGCCTCTTCTGTTTCAACACGCTCATGAAAAAGTGTTACGCTATTATTATTATGTGTCATTAGCAAGAATTAGTTTGCCATGTAATTGCACTTACAACTACATCATATCACGACGAGTGCGAAGTATTTTATATCAAAAGCAGTAGAGAATATAAGCTCTATCATAAATAATCCTCACCCGTAATAAATCCTCAAGCATCCTTTTCTGTTTAAGTTGTGTCTGCATAAATACATTTCAACAAGAAAACTATACTTGTATATACAGAATAAAAATGTTCCATTAGTATATATAGTAGAAGCTTTTTAGTACTTTGCATATTGCAGGAAATGCGAACAAAACTATATAGTTGTACTTGTGCTAATACTAATAAGGGTGGATGTGAAAATGCAGAACGCAAAATTTGAAGCGAGTTGATTATTCTTGTGAAAAGCGATGTGGTGTTTTGTGCATGTCTGTTCCTTATGTAAAATAGCAAAGTGTCCTTTAACATTTAACAGTGTATGAAACTCTAATAACAAGAAAACAAAACACAAGGTTTTTCGACACACACAGCAAATAAAAAATAACAAGACCAGCAGACTCAAGTCAGACATGAAACATGTCACGACATGATGAGCATATGTAACTCTCGCAATGGAAAATTGCTTAGGTATATTACTCAATATTATTTCAAAGTGAGAATTCCAGCAACTGAATAATATATGTAAAATATAAGCTTTTTTCACGGTCTGTTCGTTTGGATTTTTGCTACAGATACTACACATACTAGTACACTTATTACAATGGTATTACTCACTTACTTGTATAAGAGAACGGAATGCAGGCACAAGAATCGTGTGTAATAATCAGTGTTGGTTAGAAAAGAGGAGAGACGAGCAAAAGTTATAAAGTCTCATAGTTTTTCCCCTGCTGCTGCTGACAAGACATGGCATGGAGGAGCATTATGAACTTCCTCTGAATTTGAATTTCAATGTAATTAGCATTGTCCTTATTAGACTGAGTGACGCAGTCTCTCTCTCTCTTGTACGTTCAGATTTGAAAAACTTCTCATCGCTAACACTCCCTTTGCTCGAACTTGTCCTTTATACTATAAGTCAACGTAGAACTTGTATTCTTATACTATACGGCTATTATTACTGGTGTTTCACACATACTAGTTCAAGTATGCAATAAAACACATCATATGGAACATGTAAAAAGTGTTTTAGATTGAGAACATTTGTAAATAGGAGTAGGTATATGTTATACGAGGGCATGAAGTAGAAAATGAGACAAGAATACTATAAGGTTTCCTTCTTTCTCAGAACAATGCATCGCAAATGCCTTGTAATGCATACATAATTATTTTGTATTTATTTAATGAACAAGAGAGCAGTGAAGCGAGAGGAAAACTGGAGACGGCTGAAGGAAAGACGAGCTAATAAAAAATCTTACAATGAAAAATGCAATGGTAATAGTAACAGTAATAAGTGACAACTTGGGTTGGGTCGTTCATTACCATTTGATTAATTACCAACTCCTCTCTCAGTCTCCTCATCATCCTTTACTACTACAGTACAGCACAATAAACTAAATTCACTGTGAAAAATCTCATCATCACCAGTTTCCCTGTGTCTGACAACTCAGTGCTGATATTCAAATACTCAAACTACATTATTCATATTAGTTCAAATACAGATACTATACCAGTATGTACTACAAATATAATCATATGTATATGTACGGGCGGCAATACTAAAGCATTTGAGTTATACAAACTGGTGCATAAACATCTCTATACGTGTAACATAGTTTCATTAATTACAGTTTAATGCACTAAAGTGAATTTTGCATACAAAACTTAATTTTTGATGATTAGAATCTGATGAGCGTAAATGAATTGCTTGGGTAATTTACATAATTTGCTCAGATTTAAATATTCTTGAATTTCTTGTCAGAGAAATGAACCATGTTTTGACATATTCACATATTTGTTACATCTACATTGTTTGAGTAAGTACAATTTAATATTAGTTGAGTATTATTATTTGTTGTCACTTTAATCATGACTCGTGCACCTTTTCCCTGTATTATACGGAAAAGTAGTGTAAATTTTTTCTCACTTAAAAGTTAGCTGAGTGTGAGTCATGTATTTTAATATGGAGAAATCTGGTCAGTCATAAATAATATTGAAAATAATAAATTAATACATACAAGTTGCAAAACAGCAATTAAAAACTTGTCATTGAGTTTGAAAAGGATTGTATGGCTAATTTGTACGATAAATCAATTTGAACTTAGCCATACTGTACGTCTACTCTGGTAGAAAGGCTTTAATACACCCAATTCTCTACATGATATTAAAATATCATAATTAATTAGCTTCGCGTGTGCGGTAAGCAGTGTATAGCACACATCAAGCAGTATTTACGAAGGAATTATTGAAACATAAAGGAAGAGCTCCGGACACTATTTTATGTAAAATCCATGACTCTTAAGGAACACACCCATTGCATTTTACTTGCTCGTGCTCACAATTAGCTTCGTCCGTCATTATATTATTACGTGCAGTATTCACATAGACATCTTATTGCATTACAATACTATTATAATTTATATCGCCCTTCATTTCATTATGTATAGTCGCAATGTATAATAAAACAATCTTTATAGCTATCTCTGTGCAGCCACAAGAGATTTAAAGATGAACCGAAAGAGCCCTCATTTCTTTTTGCTACAATAAGTTATTATCATATCATCATCCGATGTTTGCTTAATGTTTCACAGAGCCGCGAGTCTACTACAACAAAGCTTATACGTTTTAGTTTACACTCTGAAGCTTTCGTCCTCGTATCGTGTGGTGTGCTGCATGAAGCTTTTCTATTCTATTGTGCTGTAGTAAGTAAAGATTTGATAATAAAGCCTTCACTTTCCTGTCTTGTCTTATTTAGTTTACGTTCAGATCCGCTGCACGCCACCGACACAACAATTTACACGATATTTCATTTGTTGAGTTGTGATGTGCCTTTATAGTCAAATAATTGCAATATCCATCAACAGAATGGCCCAACAAACAAGCAACCCATTAATTACACATTGTTTGATCTAATTGCCAATTCATACATAAGTAAACCTATATAAAGGCAAAATGTGCCGTAGATTTGCATATAAAGCTAGCATTAACGATACCTCCATGTTTATCCACACACACACGGACACTCCATACAACTTATTTAAATTTAATGTATCGCAGCAACATTGGAGATAATGGTTTTACATTTATGTACTAATTTCAAGAATCAGTGCAATCGGATATTATTCAATGTATTCATATATAACAACAATAACAATGTAACATGTAAAATAGAACATTTAACCATGCAAATTGGTGATAAGTTAATGATGTAGTGTTTGCATGTACATACATACACTGCACCATAAACCAAGCCTACACACAAAGAAACAACTCAGACCCGTAAAATAATCATATACATAGGTAAGTACATATAATACACACGAAGAATACACAGAAGAGAGCCAGAAGAGCTAACACACGAACAAAGTTTGGACTCAGAGAGAGAGAGAGTAAAAAGTTAAGAGCAGAGGCTACAGTGCACAGCGTCTGTACTCACCTCCAGATGAAACTTACAACATCACATCAAATCACAATAACCACTTGGCTTTATGTAGCCCATTTCGATGAAACAACTTAATTATATCCCACCGAGTAAGTGTGTACAGGCGAAAAGAACCAATTTCATCTCATCGAGAGCGCATTCAATTCACATCATGTTCCACCACTCAATTCTGCTCTTCTGGTTCTGGTCACCCAATCAACAGAAAAAAATCCCAGCTGAACAATTAAGACGGGACGACTCACTTTAGGTACTATATCAGGTACTGTGTATAACCTACCCATCTGGTATATTACGTACATGTACTACTATACACGTGACGTAACCAGCATATTATTTTTACCTAGGTATACTTACATAGAAAATGTTATACTAAATTTTATACTTATTACTATTGTACAACAAGAACTATTACTGCTGCTACTACTTATATATATTGCTTACTTAGGTATATTATATGTATTTTGATTCTAATAAATATTGTGAACATTTATTACTTCTCCTGAGCTGTGGCTTAGGCGAGCCACGAGACGATTTCATTTGACTCACACATTTCATTTCCCATTAGCATGAATGTTGTTTGGAGTCGTTGTTGTTGTTGAGTAGCTGGTGTAGTTTTCTGTAGGTAGTGGAGGTAATAGTAATGATGTTGGCAGGGAATAAGTAGCTTTCAACTGATATTGATATAGTACAGAGTTAAATAGTAAATTAGAGTCTCGAGTGGACTAAATTGACTGCTTTCAAATGGGCTTGTCTTATGTAGTTTGTGTTTTTTATGGTAGTCGACTATTGTCTATTGTATTGCTAATGTCAGCCGGTGACTCAGATTAGTATAAGTGTCTTGTTTTCTTATGAATGTATAAAAATGCGGGTGGGAACATGAAGCCAGGCAGGCGAGAGACAGAAGAAAGACGATTTTCAAGATATTCATTGTCTAGAGTCGGAGAGCCTTGGTTTAAAAGTACAAGTTAGTAGGTAATGAAGAGCAAGTTCTGCTTTTATATCGACTTAGTTAACGCTTGTCATGAAATAGCCATTTGTAATAATTGCATACGACACAGACACACAACACACAGGGAAGGAAACAGAAAATAAATTACGTAGTAAATCGTATATCATTGCAATCCTCATAATTTACCGTAGGTACGTGTAATAGAAATTCATGTTTACCTGCTACGTGCATCTTAGAGCGATACTAGAGAGTCGGAGGTGATACATTGCCAGTATGGTCAAGGCAAATGCAAAAATTAAAAATTCATCGACATTTTACAAAGATATATTATTACTTCTTCTGCACGCAGCAAAGTACAATACAATACTCGTACGATTATTCGTTGCATTGCACATTATAAGTTTGGCAATCATTATTCTAATGTGGTCATTCCAGGTGCTTCTTATCGCCAAATCTGCACTTACTCTAATCAACTTTTAATTCCCACGCAGTAATGAATTTATATGTAAATAATGCTCATATTCATACATGTTTTTAAGTATAGAGTGCAAAAGCCCTTTATAATCCAACTAGATATATACACCTAGCATTTTCAACTTTATAAAAATATCTACCTGATTGCTAATCTATCATTTTACTGTACTGGTAAGTAACAGCATAAAAATTCTTTCCTAACTAAGACTAGTTCAATCCAGTCAAGGAAACTGAAGTCACATACATAACTAACACATACCTGTCTGTAGCAATTTCACCCACCTACTATAATATATAAATACCTACAGGTATGTCATGGTTATATATATGTAAAAATATTATTAATGGTAGTAGATATACAAAGAGAAGAGGCAAAGGCACATTAAAGGTAAAGCTCTGTGGATGTAACGATGTAAAATAGATAATCACATTTTATATTTGCACCTGCCTGGTTTTCCCTGTACTTTTACATGAAGCTCTTCTTGCTCATCATAATAATAAAATTCTTAATGTAAAATGTGTTCAAGCTTGTACACAACATTCCAATTTTATGATGGTTGAAGCAGCAAATCCTTTACAGGTTGTAAGCATCGATACTTCCAATTAGTACAGCATTACAGACACATTCAGTTAGTAATAGTAGTAATCCCTTGTCAAGTCAGCCATGTAATTCATTGGAGAAGAAGATAATCTTCTGAACTCGTAATATTATTTGTTTATCATGATCAACATCGTCGCTCACGACGCTCAATTTCCTTTCACTAATGCTCTTTTCTTCTTCTTCTTCTTCTTTTCCACAAGGGATGTGTTTCACATGGATAATAATATGCAGTTTGATCATTTTACGTATACACAACTGATATTTACGTGGAGAAACATATCTGCTATAGCTTTTTTGATGATTACCCTGTTGGAGTATTAATGTCGTCTGAAGCTGATGGAAATTCACTAAAACACTGTAATAGAGGAAAACGCGTAAGTTGAGCCATGTTTTGTAATAAACATTATATTTACCAATTTACCTTTACTTACGACCCGTCGTACCTACTACACCACCTACACGTTTGTACACAGAGCTTTGGGTTTCCTAAGTAGTATTATGTTGCTGATAGGAATTGTGCATGCAAGAATTTTGAATTGCGTTCAGAAACTTCTCATGGAAGGTCCATAACACTATAGGAATGTTGATATCTATAAGAAAGCAGTAAACCAAATGAAAATAAATAAGCTAGCAGCTTCTTTTAAGAAATAAATAATACATTATAGGTTTATAGTAGGTATACAGCTTTACCTTGCATGAAAGTGTACAAGAAGTATAAAGTAACCAACATGTAATTTTAATTTGCTCTGGGTTTAGTAATGTAATAATTATTATATAGGTATACAAGTCAGGACCATGCATTCGATTTCCTTATAGATTCAATATATTTTATATTGTTTGCAATACCTACATATAGGTAATAATGTGCAATGGGTTAGTTTTATGCAGATATGTTGAAATTTATTGTATGTTGTAGTGTAAACTTCTGTGTGTACTCGTGTGGTAGTAGTATTATTTAATGTTAGTTAGAAGTGGAGTGAAGGCGAGCTAATGTTGATTGGACTTAAGCTCTCTTTGATTATTTAGTAGGTAGATACAACATACTTAGTTTAATGGTGAGAAAAATCAGTAGAGTTCCTTCCTAATGAAAAACATAGCAGAGCTATAATTTTTTACAATTATTTACAACATGTGGACGTAGTTAGGACGTGTAGTTAAACAGATTGTTATTGTCGAACGAAACTTGTACGCCTGCTCTTCTAATTCCTATAGTGTCTGTCTGCAAAGAGAGAGAGGAACTTTTCTTAACTTTAACTTTACTGTTGTAGTTGTAGTTGTACTTGGACTAGAATGTAGAATCTCAGTACCTACTCAGACTGAGAAAGGGTTGGTTTTCCAAACTAAAACAATAATATCCGCCACAGCAGTATTTATATTGCCTGTTTTACTATCTCTCTCTCCTACTACAACTACAAACATGCCATACCTCGAGTGAAACAAATAATCTGCACTATGGCCCTGGCATCATCTTCCTATGTAATATTTGCAATTGTATTTACAACGTGATATAAATTGTACTTAGAAACATGTCTGTATATGTCCATAGAACTTGTAAAGATGATGATTATTATAACCTTTATAAAAGAAAAGCCCGAAGCTTTCAACATCATCTCGTAGCACCTTCCTTAAAACTCATCATCATCATTATCATCAGAGTGGCAACTAGTCAAGTCAGATCATAGTCACACAACTAAAAGCTATAACTTACTCAACCAGAGAAAATTTCAACTCAGCAACTTTAACTAATTTCAAACTGAGGAAATCCTACAGTTTTTTTCGCACAGTTTAACTACTTACTACTACTACTAGACTTCTACTACTACTACTACCACAAGATAGTTGTTACACAGACACACAGGTATAATATAATGTGGTGATATTATACGAGTAAAGTTTATTTCAAGGTGAAAAAGGGTAAGCAGGTCTGAGTTATATTATTCCGTACTAACAATACAATACTTATTCCTCTTCTCTGTCTGTGCATTGTACTATGTCTCGTGTAATAACAATTTTTGTAATAAAATAAACCAGTGAAGCCACATAAAGAAAGTAAAGGCGTAATTTTGTGTACACGTAAGTTACAAGTATGCACATCCATACTCTAAAGAATGGGTTCTTGCTTATTTAACAAAAATTAGCGTGCTAGTTCGAGTTTTTGCACAAACAACAGAATAGTATAGTGAATCCTACATACATGAAATGGGCAACACGGCTACTCCAACAAACGCAGCTCGAGTAGGAAGGTAGTTTAGCACTTTTAATTAGAAAAATGTAATCTTTCATACATTCATGCATCCAATTTTTAACTGGATATTTCCCCAAGGCAAAATTTTATAGTTACGCTATTACTTAGGATTATTACGTGAATGCACCTCACCTACACACAAGACTTAATTATTATTTTCTTGCAAAAACTGGGAGTCTGTGCATAATGTTGACTCATTTTTTACACGATGATACACTTTTACACACATACACTAGCTTAGTACCTCTACAGTACTTATATACTTATACTGCAGTATTTCCACAAGGCACGAGATTAAATCTTACACAGCATTATTACGTATACTTAAGTGCACATACTTACTATCGATATTAATACATACAGATACATTATAAGTAAGTATACTCAGAAAATAAGCTTTCTAGAATTCTACTACTACTATACAGAGAGCCAAAAGCATGCTACATGGAATGCATCACATCACTGTAGCCCTCCCAGCTCAATCCATCAAAATCACCTAATAAATAATCCACTCCAATCCAGTCCACTTTACTGATGTGATGTGATGTGAGAGACTGGAACAAACTACACATACGACTCCTTGCACTTCTATACAGACTCGTGAGTACAATGAAAGCATGGCAAAAGGGAGCACACAAAATACACACATCGTGTAGTATTATACACTGAGACATGCAATACACTCGGATACGCTGTAGAAACATAAACCAAAAGCAACTAAACGAAGCAACTCAGCAACGAAACCAGACCCAGATCCGTAATGAATGTGCGTCATTTCCAATCCAAACTAATCTAGATGTTTAGATACGAATGAGATAAATACTCTGATAAATGCGACTCAAGTCAATAGAAGGAAAGAAGAGAGCCATTGCCATTACTATATATAATATATCTAATAGTACATACAATAAAGAGAGAGATATTTTGTAACATTATATAGGTATGAGGGGTTAAAGTGTATATAATTCCCATATAGGAAGATCGAGAGAGAACGATGTACGTGCATGTGCATGGAACATCCATTCATTTATTTACCACATAATACACAACTCAACTGTGTTCAAATGAAAGTGAAGCAATCTAATTTGACCTTAGATGAAGATCAAGAGGGAAGGCAGTAATTATAAGACCTTTTATGTCATGTCTCGTGTCTATGCATAAACATAAAATGAAACAGAGCAACTACACAACGTAAACAACTATAATAATGATTAACTATGGTTTAATAAAAAATTAAGCAGTCATCAACTCTTTTTTACATTAAATGAGCTCTCTTTTGCTCTGTTCGCGGTAAGTGCATTTAACATTGTGAGAGAGCTGTGTTGTGTGCATGCACATCGTAACTCTCATGTTATCATTCATTATGTATCGTCCTACATAATAGGGCAAGTACTGTAGATATATTAAGTATATGTACTGTTGTGTTACTTAATTAACTTTTTCCTCATTTTTCTCAGCTCGTATACAAAAGTGTACAAATACAAAAGGAAACTCACAATGTGTGTTAGCTGTCTATCTGATGCCATGTGCAATATTTTCAAGGTTTTTACCTCCAGCATGCCAATGTTGAGTGAACGATCCAACACTACTCCTGAATTATAATGTGATTCATGCTAAAAAATCCATACAAACCTTTAGAATTCAAAAATTGCAAAGAAATGATGAGAGGATTCGTATAATTAGCAGTAGCCTTCATTAAACAAGTGGGTGTCTTTGTAACAATCCACTTTCAGCTTTCCATGTTGTGCCAGAAATGTTAAATACTGAAAAATCTGGTATTTTCACATAAGCTATAAGTAGCTACTAAGTTGTAACACATGGAAACTATTACGTAGGATAATACACGCATACCGACTTAATAATGTTTTTCACAAAACCTACTTAGGTATATAGTTATATCATACCATTGCTTATTTGCGATCTAGTGAAACTGGGTATTAGGTTTTATTAACACAGCATGTACGCAGCTGTCATGGCTTTCCAAGCGTAATCAATCACAGAGACTAATTGAATACTTAATTAGTTAACAATATTTTCCGAAAAGGTTTTTTAGGATTCTTGGATTTCATTAGTTACTTAAACTGTGTTTACATCAATTCCATTTCACACTGAAGAATTTCTATTACCTATTCTCGGGAGATAGACGAGTTGTTTTGATGCATGGACATTCCCTCCTCATTCTGTTGTGTCTACTCGGATTATCTTGAAAGTGGTGGTAGTAATGCTATGCATAGCTTTAAGTAAAAACAACCATACAAATGCTTTATGTCCTCACAATACAAATACGTAGGACCTAAATAGTAGATGTTGTGCACTAACACAATAATTACGTATAGCCATCCCTAAAACAAAGCCAAAGGTATTTCCAGCTTCCCTTTCCATTTTCCATTCTGCAGAATGACACGCTTAGTAGTCCAAATAGATTTGATATAAGAAATACAACCATACGATTCAACTGGTGTATATGGTGTAACTATCCACGTACTTAACTTGGCAAGTTATACAAGACATTGTATGTAGAATGGGGTACTTATAGTCTGTACTTATGTAGCATTTACAAATTTACGTGTAAAAAGGTGCATATACTACTAGTCACAATAAGAAGTATCATGTGTCGTACCTGTAGTAATAAAGTACACATCGGAAGGGTATAATGGTTTAAGTACTAATAATAAACTATCTATTCGTCAGCCAGCACACTGTTTACACATATTTTCTCTTTTATACACAAACTTACAATTTACAATGCTATGCCCACGCCATAGTATCTTAAAAGACTTCCTGTGTATAGTACTGTATATTCCAAGTAGTAGTAGTATTTACAATGCACACTTAAGTCAATGCTGAAATTGTTATATGTAAAGTTTGAAAGTATAAAGCACTGATGTGTATTAGCGAAATGGCCAGCTAGTAGCCATCATCGTGCATTTTTAAAGGAATGTATTATGTACTATGTTACTTAATGCTCATAGTATTTAAGAAAAGTCTATATGGTAGTATAGTATAGGAACTGTATGTATTTAGTGTACTGGAATCAGAACGGTCGCCATTAGCATGCTGTGTATTTTTTATAGGATAAAGTTTGTTGTTGGTTCTCTATGTGGCGGCATGTTCATAAGAAAGACGCTTTTACTTTATTTTACTGCTTCACATGCATCCCGAGAAAGATAACAGGGGATTAGATAAGAGGAGCTGTGTTTTCTGTTGTGTTCTTTCTTCGTTCTATATAAAGAGAGTCACTTTGCTCCTTTCATTTTTCAATGCTCTCCACTCTCTCGCCTGCTTTACTCTGTGCTGATGTGTTGATATTGAGTTGAGATGACTTTATTTACGAGCTCATGCTTTCCGTCTGTCTATTGGCTAGACAATAATGGGAATGGATATACTTGAACGCTTGTAATTGAAAAGGACGAATGAGACTCGTGATTAACTGATGAGTTAATCACGAGTCATTGTTCAGAAAGTGGAGTTGTGTAGAAATATTCTATACATGTAACATGTTTCGGTTTTTCCTGATTTTGGGAAACTAATGGAACTAATGGAAGTTGTTTGCATATACATAGCTTGTGCAATTTTTCCTCCTGTGGTGACAATCACGGTAGCAGTTAAAGCTGGTAAAGAATAATTACCTTATAGAAATTCGGCTTTTAAGAAATAGGAATAGTTGAGAGTTGTTCGCATAGCATGTACCATTTATATTCTTCCTGCTGTGGTGGCAATCACGGTAGCAATAAAAGTATAATTAGAATAATTACTAGAAAATTCGGCTTTCATTTATCAGCTTCTGGTTTAGACACAACAGACATGGAATTTCTCTTAAATGTGGCTTTATATGCAGCAGTTTGCATTAAATATTCATTCTTGCGGGCATTCATCGTAGAAAACAACTGCAAAATGGAGCAGCACTTCCAACGTCTTTAATTGTAACATAACAAAGTCATGTGGAAAGGACACTTCAGTAAAAAATGAAACCGTTATCAGCATTAAAATTTTAATCAACCATTGTAAGCCGGATGTAATAGAGTAGCGTAAGATACACAAGTTGCTTACTGTTGTCAACTGATTTACCAATTGATGTTGTTGTCAATGAGTTGTCAATTGTTGTTGTCAACTCTTTTGACAAACTTTGAACGAATTAAGTTGATTCATAATTTGACTCAAATTATATGATACGCAGACGTGAAGAAACAACGTTTATAAAGAAGCTTCCGTTACTACATATTGAATGTTACCGATTGACTCAATTTTACTTTTTCAATTTACTTTTGTGACCTAGAGATCACGTAGCTGTCGATATAAGAAGTTTGAACGAATTGTGTTCTGTGAACCCGTTGTAAAAAACGACAGTAAAGGTGCAGGTACGATGCTGTGATGCAACATGCCACTGATGGGGGATTCTCTTTGGTCACTGGGATGGACTTGGGTGCTCTAAATGTGACTGGGTGGGCAATTCGTTCATAAATGGGACAGTCTCTCCTAATTTGTGACAAATGCTCGC